>CAUYQV010049623.1:0-28546 GCA_963574575.1 Galagoides demidoff | reverse complement strand
GCCATGGCATCACAGCTCAAGGCAACCTCCAACTCCTGGGCTCAAGCGAGTCTCCTGCCTCCGTCTCCCAAGTAGCTGGGACCACAGGCGCCCGCCACAATGCCCGGCCATTTTTTGGTTGCAGCCATCATTGTTGTTTGGCAGGCCCGGGCTGGGGATTCGAACCCGCCACCGTAGGTGTATATGGCTGGCGCCTTAGCAAATTGAGCCACAGGTGCCGAGCCAATATGACCTTTTCTGACAGCATAATTACTCATTAGCAAAAATGATGTATGTTCAGAAAAGGAGTGGTCAAAACAATGAAAAAACTGAAATGACATGAGAATTAGCTGAAGAAATTAGGGAGGAAGACTGTTTTCAACTGCTCCTAGATCCTCAGCCTGCTGGTTGGTTAACAATTCTGCTTCACCAACAGATTAAGCTCAGTAGATAGTCGTAAAATTTGGCAATTAACTGGGGAGATCCAAATAAGAATGAAGACAAATGGAGTAAGGAATGATTAAAAGTAAAATAAGACTGACTTACACTCAAAATAGTAACTTTCAATAATTAAACTTTTTGTTTCCCACCACTGGAGATAAAACAGCACAGGCTAGATAATCCATTCAGCAAGAAAGTTGTAAGGAAAACCCAAATGTCCAATGGAAAGTAGGGCTAGAAGCCTCTTAGATTCTTCCCAGTGTCTCAGGGGCTCTAAAATATGTCCTGCTCCAACCCACTGCAGCCAACTGCTCCCACTGACAGTGACAAACGGAGAAAGAAGAAAAAGATGTGTTCCTGTCATCAAAATACATGTCCCGTGGAAACAATACCTCAGAGAATAAATATAGTTCACAAAGTCAATACCATGCCATAAAGTTAAACATGATTTTTTATGAATCCACATCAGTCAAGATTTTTTCCTATGGTAAAGTATGTTTTCCATTCCAAATTAACTGGAAGCAAATTTTGAAAACATCTTGTTCATCAGGAAGTCTGCCTTTCATGCTGTATTATTTCACGTATGTTAGGTTTGGTTCCCTGGAGTGTGAGTTCCCTGTGAGCAGAGACTACTATTAACATTTTCGCATGCTCCCACAGAGCCTCAGCAGGCAGCTTGGTTAACGATTCTACTTCACCAATTGATTAAGCTCAGTAGATTGTCGTGAAACTTGGTAATTAACTGGAGACAGAGCATTCAGTGAGTTAGGGCCAGCGTGGCTAAGCTCCAGTCCTGCTCAGACTGGTTCCCTGTGTAATCTCAGGCCAATCTTTTAACCTCTCCAAGGCTGTTTTCCTGCTCCATGCAAAATGGTTAAAGAGAAGATTATAAAAAATATTCTCTGTAAAAGTACCTGGCACACAATAGGTGCTCAGTAAGTGCTTAGTATAATGCTCAGGACATAGTAAGTACCATATGAGTATTAAATAAGATCTGTCCTTTTCTACTGTTATTTCATGCAAAAACCACTGCCAGATGTTTGTAATAAGGGTTGACTTCTGTTAAATAAGTCGTACAAATCCTCTTTTTCCCATCAAAATATTAAAACGACAAATGTGATATGCAAATTATAAACCTAAAACTGTGACTATGAAATCAGGAATTTTGTTCTGGGACAGAAATCTGCTTCTTCTAGAATTCTGTAAAGGAATTCAACTGTCAGAAGGGACTGGTGATTATTCTGCAGCAAAACAATGGTATTCTGAACCTATGTCAATTAATGGACCGCAACACGCAGCCCAGCAATTCTTTCTCTCACGGCCTCTTCTCTCCTATGCACTCTGACCACGAGGAATATCTAAGGTTTTCCCCGAAACTTCTTACTAGGGCCCGGTCCTCACGCCGTGGGAGCACAATAAATCCTCACTGCACGGGCTAAGAAAGATAAAAAGATAAGGCGGGCTAGAAATGTCCCTGGAGAAGGTATTCGAAAGGCTCCCCGGTCTCCGCAGCGCACCTGCGGCGGGCCACGCAGAGGCCCCACAAGGAACCGCCTATCCAACTTCAGTGACACACCCGCCGCCACCTCACCAACATCCCGTTCACTCTCTCGCTGAACACTACGCCACTCTTGACCGTCCCGAAACGAACAGCCCAGGCCCCAATCCTTTTCTCTGTGAGTACTATTTCAACTGCCTGTACACTCCAACTTCTGCAAATGCGACCGAGACCCGAACCCACCTGGAAATGACTGATCCGGCTCTTCTACAAACGCCAAATCTGGAGAGCGCATGCGCACTGCTCAGGTCTCGCTCACATGACTGGAAGTGGCTGGGTTTTACTACGCTCGGTGTTTGATTAAAAGGTCTTTAGCGCGGGTAAGCTGGGCTTCCCTCCTCCTCTGCGCATGTGCATGCTCTGAGCCTGATGGGAGTTGTATTTTTGCCAGAGAAGCCAGGAGTCACTAGTTGGAAACCAAACTGCAAGTTCTGGAAATTGTTAGCTGTCCTCGCCCTCGCGTCCCCTGCCGGAAGCGGGAGGCTGGCCCAGCGGCCGGCTGTCAGAACTGCTGTTAGCGATGCTCCCGCTGTGGGTGTCACTGGTCGCAGCCTCGGCGCTGGCGGCAGCGGCCCCCGTGACTGGGGAACAGCGGCGGGGAGCAGCCGAAGCGCCCAATGTGGTGCTAGTCGTGAGCGACTCCTTCGTAAGTACCAGGGTGCGGCGGGAGGGCAGGGACGCCGGGCGCCGGACCCACAGCCGCTCCACAGCCCCCGGTGCCGATCTGAGACACTTTTATACGTGGTTTACCCAGATGCGGAGTAAGAAATGCATTTTGTTGTGAGGCCCCATATGCACACAGGTACACCACATACGTATGCATGTGTATAAAACAATACTTTAGTAAGTGAAACGCGCTCTGATAAACTCTTTGTTTTTAAAAATATTGGCCTTGATTCATTAAATTATTTTACCGCCGCTAATGAACTTTCGATTCCACACCCGGGTTTGATTCAGTTGTGGGGTAAACTAACAGTCTGCATCTCCGTAAAAGCGTTGGAAGTCATTTCTTAGTTCATCTATGAATCTACCATGCTAGGCAAGGCAGCTCACTTTAGCAGAGGCTGTTGTTAATCCCTAAAAGGGAATCCCAGAAACTTCCAAAGATGACTGAGATATTTAGGTTTGTTTCCTTTTTTTTTTAGTATAGTGTGAATGCATAGATGTTTATATTTTTGTACTTCAATTCTTTGCATTCACTATACTTAATGTTCAAACTGTCCCTCTTAGGCCAATGGAAGCCTTTTCAGGTTGTTTCTGAGTCCTTTTGACCCAGATATAGATTTGACAGATTGCTTTTGACACAGTTTAAGTCCACCTTACATATTCCTGTTTTATCTTGCACTTAGAGATAACAGTCTGGGAGTTTTCTTTGCTTCTAGACCTTTCCAGTGGACAGATCTAGAAAGTAAATATATTGAAAAAGAGAAAAATAAAATGTGAGATTATACTGATAGTTTCAATTGAAATATAAGATTATGAGGTCATTAATTCTTCAATATTTATACTTATACCTCTTTTTCCATTGTGTAACAAGTATTTTGGTCCCTAAATGTATGAATATAATTATTTATTTATTTGCTTTATCCAAATGTATGAATGTACTTGAAAATAATATAGTGATATTACTACAAATAATGTAAGCCCTGAATGCAGCTTTCAGTTTCTTTGCAGTTTTTGTTTTAGATACATTCAACTATACTGTCAAAATACTGTTCGTTAACTTGAAGTAATTTTTATCTCTATGGGATACAGTTAGATTCTTGGCAGTATGATTTATCATTTCCAAAATTCTGCAGACTAAGATAGGGCAGTTGAACCAATATTAAGGCAATAAGAAAATACCACATTGGTTTTACTTTCAAGATGGCACCATGAGAAGCTTAACAAACTACTCCCCCCCAAAACAAGCAAAACTATTTTTTAAAAAACTATAACTTAAAACTATTCTTAAAAACTATTAAATAACATTTAAAACATTTAAAGTGTCTGGAAATAGTCCTAAGGGCATACACCAAATGAAGAAACATTTATTTCAACAAAATTTTCTAAAACTCTGAAAAGCCAGAGTCTATGGCAGTGAACCATCACTCAGCTTGACAGAAGCGTCACTCATCAGAGGTGTGGCTAAGAAGACAGGGCTCCCTCTTGGATCAGTTACCAATCACAAGTTATGGTATCTTACCCAGAACAAACAGGCTGCTATTATTTCTTATCTCCTCCAAATCCAAGTTGAAGAAGTTAAATTCCTTTTTAATACAGCCGAAAAGTTAAGGTCTTCCTTTCTTCAGTAATCCCCCAGTTACAGGACAGAGGCTTTATTCCAGGTGCAGAAGGACAAAATTCACATCATCTCAACAGAGAACAGAAAAAGGATTTAACAAAATTCAACAATTCTTAAAATAAAAGTACACAATAGGTGGAAACTTCCTCAACCTTAGAAAAGGACTGCTACAAAAAATTCAGAGTTAAAATTATACTTAATAATAAAAGACTAAATGTTTTCTGCTTAAGAACAAGACAAGGATTGTGTTCTCACCACTTCTATTCAGCACTGTACTGGAGGTTCTAGCCAAAGAATTAAACAAGAATGAAAATAAAAGGATTTATATTTGAAAGAAATAAGTAAAAGTGTCTGTACTATAATCTTATTTATAGGATCCTAGGGAGTCTACTACAAAACTATTGAATTGGTAAGTTAGTAATGGTGTAGGATACAAGAGCAATATACAAAAATCAGTTTTATTCCTATACACTTAATTTGTGAAGAAATTTAAAATTAAGAAAATAGTTCCATTTAAAGTAGCATCAGAAAGAGTAAAATACTTGGCAGTAAATTTAACCAAAGAAGCACAATACTTATACTCTGAAAACTTTAAAACATAGTTGGAAGAAATTAAAGAACACTTAAATAAATGGAAATATAGCCTGTGTTCATGGATCAAAAGATTTACTATTGTTAATATTACAGTCCTCACCAAATTGATCTACACATTTAATGCAATGCCTGTCACAATTCTATGATGTTTTTTGGTTTTAGGATAGGGGAGACCCATGCTAAAATTCATATTGTAGGACAAAGGACCCAGAATAGGGGATTAGAGACTGATGGTTAGAGAGTGCAGGGTTTCTTTTTGATATTGCAAGAACGTTCAAAAATAAATTATGGTGTTGATTGCACAACTTTCTAAATATGCTTAAAACTGAATTGTGCACTTTAGGTGGCTGAGTTGTGTGGTATATGAATTATATATTAATGAAACCCTTTTTATTTTTTTTACAGTTATTCCTAATGTTTGTGTGTAATAACCTGATTATGTGTGGATTTATTTACAACTTCTGTTTTGTTTTTTATTATTATTTTTATTGTTTGGGATTCATTGAGAGTACAAAAAATTAGATTACACCAATTGCGTTTGTTATTTAAAGTCCCTCTAATAAATGTGTCCCCCTCAAGAGGTGTGCCATACACCATGACCCCCCCACTTGCTCATTCCCCTACCCCCCCCTTGTATTAGCTCATCTGCCTTCATATTAGAATTGAGTACATTGGATTCTTGCTTCTCCATTTTTGTGATGCTTTACTAAGAAGAATGTGTTCCAACTCCATCCAGGTAAATATAAAAGCTGTGAAGTCTCCATATTTTTAGTGGCTGAATAGTATTCCATAGTATACATGTACCACAACTTGTTAATCCATTCCTAGGTTGGTTGGGCATTTAGGTTGTTTCCACATTTGGGGAATTATAAATTGAACCACGATAAACAGTCTAGTGAAAATATCCTTATGAGAAAAGGGTTTTGGTTTTTTTCTTCTGGGTAGATGCCTAGTAAATGGGAAATGAGAAGTCTACTTTGAGTTCTTTGAGGATTCTAAGTACTTCCTTCCAAAAAGGTTGTATTAGTTTGCAGTTCCACCAACAATGTAAAAGCATTCTCTTCCCTTCACATCCACACCAGCATCTGCAGCTTTGAAACTTTGTGATGTGGGCCATTCTCACAGAGGTTAGGTGATATCTCAGGATGGTTTTGATTTGTATTTCTCTGATGATTAGGGATGGTGAGCATTTTCTCATATGTTTATTAGCCATCCATCTGTCTTCTTTAGAGAAGGTTCTATTCATCTCTCTTGCCCAGTGGTGTATGGGATTGTTTACTCTTTTTTGTTGATTAATTTGAGTTCTCTATAGATCCTGGTTATCAAGCTTTTCTCCAGTTCATGATCTGCAAACATCTTTTCCCATTCTGAAGTTTGTCTGTTTGCTTTGGTTGTTGTTTCCTTAGCTGTACAGAAGCTTTTCCATGTAATTAAGTCCCATTGGTTTATTTTTTGTTGTTGGTGCAATTACCATGGGAGTCTTCTTCATAAAGTATTTCCCCAGGCCCATACCTTCAAATGTTTTCCCCACTTTCCTCTAGGATATTTATTGTTTCATGCCTTATATTTAAGTCTTTTATCCATCCTGAATTAATTTTTATAAGTGGTGAGAGGTGTGGGTCCAGTTTCAGTCTTTTACATGTGGTTATCCAGTTCTCCCAACATCATTGATTGAATAGGGATGCTTTTCTCAGTGTATATATTCTTGTAGGTTTATCAAATATCAGGTGGCTGTAGATGTTAGTTTCATCTTACAGTTTTCTATTCACTTCCAAATGTCAGTGTCTCTATTTTTGTGCCAATACCATGCTGTTTTGATCACTATGGCCTTGTAGTATAGCTGAAAGTCTGGTAGGATGTGCTCCTGGCTTTGTTTTTATTACTAAGAGTTGCCTTTGCTATACAGGGTTTCTTCTGGTTCCATACAAAACAAAATTATTCCTTCTAAATCTTGAAAGTATGATAATGGTATTTTAATTGGGGTTGCATTGAATTTGTAGATTGCTTTGGGTAGTACATACATTTTCACAACGTTGATTCTTCCCAGCCGTCAGCATGGTATGTGCTTCCATTTGTTAATATCCTCTGCTATTTCTTTTCTTAGGGTTTCTTCACTTTCTGTGTAGAGGTCCTTCACCTCTTTTTTTTATATATATTCCTAGATATTTCATTTTATTTGAAGCTACTGTGAAAGGAATTGTGTCCTTGATTAACTTCTCATCTTGGTTGTTAGTGACATATACAAAGGCTACTGATCTGTGGTCATTAATTTTATATCCTGAGACATTACTGTATTTTTTGATCACTTCCAGGAGTCATGTGGTTGAGTCTTTGGATTCTCTAAATATAAGATCATGCCATCAGCAAAGACCGAGAGTTTGACCTCCTCTGCAGCCATTTGGATGCCCTTTATTTCCTTCTCTTGCCTGATTGTATTGGCTAGAAGTTCCAGCACTATGTTGAATAGTAGTGGTGATAGAGGACAACCTTCACTGGTTCCAGTTCTGAGTGGAAAAACTTTCAGTTTTACTTCATTCAGTATAATACTAGCTATTGGTTTGTCGTAGATGGCTTCAATCAGATTAAGAAATGTGCTTCCTATACCTATATTCTTAAGTGTTCTAATTAGAAAAGGATGCTGAATTTTCTAGAATGCTTTTTCTACATTTGAGAGGATCATATGGTCTTTGTTTTTGCTTCTGTTGATATGATAATAACATTTATGGACTTGTGTATGTTAAATCAGCCTTGCATCCCTAGGATGAAAACAACGTGCTCGTGAGGAATGACTTTTTTAATATGTAGCTGTAATCTATTGGCTAGGATTTTATTGAGAATGTTTGTAATATTTCACCTATGTTCATTTGTAAAATCAGTCTGAAATTCTTCTTTTTAGTTGAATCTTTTTCTGGTTTTGGTATCAGGGTGATGTTTGCTTCATAGAATGTGTTGGGGAAGAGTCCTTCCTTCTCCACTTTTTGGAATAATTTCTGCAGTATAGGTATAAGCTCTTCTTTGAAGGTTCTGTAGAATTCTGGTGTGAAGCCATCTGGATCAGGGCATTCTTTTTTTGTTGGGAGAATTGTATTGTTTTTTCGAACTCAGTTCTTGAAATTGGTCTGTTCAAAAGATCTTCTCCTTCTTGGTTAAGTCTAAAGAGAGTGTGTGATTCCAGGTATTGATCCATTTCCTCCACATTGTCCAACCTCTGGGCATAGGGTTTCTTATACTGGGAGGTGATCTCTTATATCTCTCTGTGGCATCTGTTACTTCCCCTTTATCATTTCTGATTGGGGTTATTAGATATTTTACTTTTCCATTTCTAGTTAATCTGGCCAAAGGTTTATTGATTTTATTTATTTTTTCAAAAAAACAACTTTTTGTTTTGTTAATTTTCTGAATGATTTTTTGTTTTCAATTTCATTCATCTCTGATTTAATTTTGGTTTTTTCTTTTCTAATGCTAGGTTTGAAATTAGATTGTTCTTATTTTTCCAATTCCATAAGATAGTTCATGAGTTTGTTGATATGCTCTCCTTCTCTTTTTCTAATGTAGGCATCTTATGCAATAAATTCCCCTTTAAGTCTGCTTTTGCTGTATCCCACAGGTTTTGGTGACTTGTGTCTTCATTATTGTTATATTTGAGAAATTTAGCAATTTCCTCTTTTATCTCTTCTTAAACCCAACTATCCTTAAACATTTAACCCAATTAAACAGCATAAGGTTGTTTAATTTCCAAGTCTTTGTGTAGGAATGAACATTTTTGTTGGAGTTGAGTTCCACATTCATTGACTGGTCATCTGAGAAGATGCAAGGTATAATTTATATTCTTTTAATTTTAATGAGATTTGATTTGTCTAGGATGTGGTTAATTTTGGAGTACATACCATGGGCTGATGAGAGAAATGAATATTCTTTAGCTTTGGGATGGTATGTTCTGTATATGTCTATTAATCCCATTTGTTCTAGGATCACATTTAAGTCCTTTGTATCTTTGTTTAGTTTCTGTTTAGAGAATCTGTTCAGTTCTGTCAGAGGGATATTAAAGTCTATTATGGTGTTAAGGGATATCATACTTCTCAGACCCATTAGGGTCTGTTTTATAAATCTGGGGCCATTTAAGTTGGTTGCATAAATATTTAAAATTGAAGTGTCTTATTGTTGTATTGTTCCTTTGACCACTATAAAGTGTCCATTTTCACTTTAGTTGTTTTAAATACACTTGTATCTGAAAATAAGATTGCAGCCCCTCCTTTCTTCTGATTTCTGTTTGCTTGAAATACTGTTTTCCATCCATTAACCCTCAGTCTTGATTTGTCCTTCAAGTTTAGGTGTGTCTCCTGGAGACAGCATATGGATGGCTTGTGCTTTTTTATCCAATTAGCCAGCCTGTGCCTCTTCAATGGTGAATTCATTTCATTGACATTTATTGAGAGGATTGATAAGTATGGTGGAGTTCTATTCATCTTTTTTTGTGAAAGTCCCTTGTGTAGTTTTATCTTTTGCATTATTGTGGAAGCTAAGTTTTGACCTTTGGCTTCTGGGTATTTACTTTGCTAGTGGTCCATTGTGGTGGTCAGTGTTGTCTAAGTATTTCCTGTAGAGCTGGTCTTGTTGCAGCAAATTTCCTCAGTGCTTGTATATCCACAAAAGATTTGGTTTCTCAATCAATTTTGAAGCTTAGTTTAACAGGATACAGAATTCTGGGCTGGAAGTTATTGTGTTTAAGAATGTTCAAGATGGATTTCCATGCTCTTCTGGCTTGGAAATTTTCAATTGAAAAGTCTGCTGTAATCTTAATGGCTCTGACTCTGTAGGTTAGTTGGTGCTTTCTCTTGCCTGCTTGCAGAATTTTTTCTTTCATCTTGACTTTGGACAGTTTCATTACAATGTGTCTTGCAGAGGCTTTGTTTGAGTTGAGATGACCTGGGGTTTGATATCCATCTGAAAGGAGTATGTTGGGGTCTTTAGGCTTCTGTGGAAGTATAGGACAGTCTCCTTACCCTTCAGGGATCTCTACTATTTGTATGTTTGAATGCTTCATGGAGTCTTGTAGTTCTCTAAGTTCCTGTTCTGCTTTATCTCTCTTCTTTTCTGCCTCTTTAACTACCTAGGTTAACTCGAAAACTTTATCCTCTAACTCTGAGGTTCTTTCTTCATGGTCTAACCTAGTTTTGATACTTTCTACTGCATCTTCACATCCCCTAATTGTCTCCTTCATTTCCTTCAGCTCTGCCATATTCTTCCCATATTTTGCTTATCTCTTGTCCAACTTTTGGTTCTGTCTTCCCATTTCTTCATCCATTCTCTTTATTGTCTTCATTATTCATATTTTAAATTCCCTTTCTGTCAAGTCCATTAATTCTTTATAGGTGGAATCTTCTGCAGTAGCCATCTCATGGTCCCTTGGGGAAGTTCCTCTGTTATGGCTTTTCATGTTGCCCGAATTTTTCTATGAGGTTACTCCTCATGTGTTCTTTCTTCTTGTTCACCTCTCTGTCCTCTTTTTTCCTTCTCACTTCTCCTCTGCTTCAAATTACCTTGTCTCAGAGCTTAGATCTTGAAGTGGCCTCAGCCTGAGCAAAGCCAAACTCTTCCTCATGACCAAATAAACAAAAGTCCTTGCTCTTGATGACAGTATGTTGCAGTATGTCGCCGGGACACCAGGTAATGCTGTGGTTATTAGGGGATAGAGAGCACAGCCAGCAACCTCTGTGGTCCTAATTCCAAACTTAGTTGCTTTCAGTAACCACCTGATTGTTTCCTCACCATTCAGACCCTGCTGGGTTGGGATCCTAAAGGTCACAAGAATTCTCCAGGGGCAGGTCTCACAGTGCCCCCCGACCCCAGTTCCAGTGGGGTGCAGGTATCCCTCAGCCTGTCCCAAGAGTGGAGTTCTGATCCCAGCAGGTGATTAATTCCCATCAAGATTTAAGATGGCCATGCTTTGGCTGCCTCACCAACCACCAGACCTGTGGCAAATCCACTCCAACCAGCATTCAGATCTGGTTGCTGTATACTGTTTGAGTCCCCCCACTCTTCCAAGCTTTCCACTCACCCATGAAGCTTCCTCCAACAACTGGAAACTCCAAAAGGCTTCCTCTCATCCTGGACTTCTGTGGGGGCCAGCTGATCCCAGCCAGTTGCAATTACTTGCCTAATTCATCAGATTTCCACTCCAGATCATACACTGTATTTAGCTCACCACTTCCTCACTGTGGTCCCTGAGCTATGACTCTAGGTAAAGTTCTTGGGCTAGGTATGGCTGGGGTCTTTCTTTTTCCTCAGTCATTCTAAGAGAGCACAACTGAACAATCCTCTGGTCTGTCATCTTGCCCACCCCCCCCAAATGAAACCCTTTTTAAAAGATAAGCTCCCAGTGACAGTGGTCTGGGAAAAAAAATAAGCATCTTTGCCTGTTTCTTAAAAGGCACGAGTATCTTCTGCATTCCCACTCCCACAACCTCCACTACTGCACCTGCATTGTTTTTATAACAAGTTTTGGTGAAGTTTCAGGAGTAGGGTTAGGCACAAAATTGTATACTACAAAGTCTAGTGAGAATTTCATTCCATGCAATGGAAAGATCTTAGAAGAACACTATAAATGGTCTTTCCATGATAACAGATAAAATGGTTAAAGTTACTGTTATAGTCTTTCTTTAGGATGATGCATTGAATTCTAATTCTAGTTCTTCCCATCCCAGAATGATTAGGAACTAAGGAGTAAGCAGGAGTAATCAAAATCACAAAATCATATCCACAAAAAGGTTAATCCATCCAAAGAGGGAAAATGACCTATGAGAGTTAAAAATAAGAGCAAAATGCAGAAACAAAAAGGCCATTTGTGTAACTTTTATGCAGATAACTAGTTAATGGCCCAATGTAATGGTGCTTAATTTGTTTGAATCATAGGAATAGTCTTGAGAAAATTGAAATGGGCTATTAGTAAATGATGGAAGTGATGTAAAAGCCATCCTATAAGATTTTCTCTCCTAGCTAAACATGATAGAACAGACCCTTTGCCTGTCTATCGCAAAGTATTAACATAGTATGGAAAACTTTTCCAAACTGTTTTTCATCAGCTGGCCATGTTAGCATGCCTTTCAGTTCATAATTAACCAGTATGTGGACATCTCCCATTGATAACATTATAGTGGTACATGTACTAGTGGTAGTCTATATTTTTAAATTATTTGCTAATCTGTAAAAACTATATGGAGTTAAAAGCCAAAACTTGTGGAAAATATTCAATGTTTTCTCTAATATTAATAATCTAACATGTCGGTTCCATCCCCCAACCTGCTGCATTCACCAACCAGGCAAGCTTGGGTGACTGGTTGTCAAGATTCTAGGCAGTGTCCACAAACAGCTATCTTCTGATGTCCAAAATATTGTAAGAGAGGTATTTGGAATTTGTGACAATAAGTTTCTTAGAATTTGAATTTATATGCTTAGATTCTTATGAGGGAAGACTATGCACTTTTGTCTCAGACTTTCTCTAGCCTGTTGTTGAGGAAATCAGTTATCTGCTTAGCGTTCAGTGATTACTCTTGCTAGAAGTAGTCATGTATTTTGACATAAAACATGCTGTATTTTTCCTCACTTTAAAAAAGATAAAGATCTAACCTTAATCCCACATCCCCCCCCCCCACCTCATGTGCCATTCCCTAACAACTATTCCATTTTTTCCCACTTTTCTTTGTAAAATAACTTCTTAAAAGAGGTTTGGTGTCTTTTTTCACCTGCTCACTTTCTTGCCCCCCACCCCATTCCAGTTTAGCTGTCCACCCTGACTGCTCCATGGACAGTGTCCTTACCGAGACCCATCTGTCTCTGCACCATCAATCCCAGTGTGCGTTTTCTGGCCTCACATCAGGAGTCTTCTCAACACAGCAGACATTACCTCTTCCTTGGTGCACTGTCTGCTGTTGGCTTTTGTGGTCCTCAGGCTCCTCATATCTTCCTCTGTCACTGACCATTCTTTCTCAGTCTTCCACAGTCTTCTCCTACATGTGACTTCTCGCAGCTTCATCTGAACTCCTTTCTTTCCTTTCCTTTCCCTTTTTCCCTAAAAAGTGTCATTCAGTCTCTCAGTCTTCAACACCATGGATGTGCTGCAGGTTCCCAAGCTTATTTCACCAAGACTTCTCTGAACTCCAGACTCCTCTCTGTAATAGACTACTTTATATCTCCATTTGGAAATCAGAGACATCTCAAGGGTTTGTGTATCCTGTATTTTGGATTGGCTCTTTTTTTTTAAACTGTCCTTACAATTATGTTGAAATTATTATTTCAACATCATTTGTAGGCTCCTGCTCCACCTCCCAACTCCAGGACTAGAATATATTTTTTCTGTCTTTGCTCTATACCAAAGAGAGTTTTTCAATTCCCGGTTCATCTCCAACTCAGACATCTCTCTAATCTTCAGACTTACTTATCTATCTGTCTAATTGACAGTAATCAGCACTTACGTCTCACAGATGTCTCAGACTGTACACATCTTCACATTATTGGAATGGCTGAATCTTGCTCATTACATAGGCGTCATACATCCCAGAGAACTCCTCCCTGTCCACTCTCTCTGAAGGAGGGCTCCTTTGTACTCTGTATCTCAGGTGTTTTTCAAAGCACATATCATAATTTGTAATTATTCATGATTCATTTACCAGTATACTTTTTGCCCTTCTTTCTCACTAGATTATAAGCTTTATGGGGGAAGGACTCTGTTTTAGTCACCATTAGTATCCTCAGAGCTTGGACAATGCCTGGCACATAGTAAGTATTCTCAACATTATTTCAGTCAGTCCATCATCCCCCCGGCCAAATAACTTTTCAGGGTTTCCTTTAATTTAATTACGGTATTCAAATGAATCTAAGCATAATATCACATTGCATTCTAGTTATTTATAGATACCAGATGCTGGTAACAACCTTGTTTTTTTTCTTTTGAGGACTCTTGTAGTCATATTGAAGTCTCTTGGTACTATAAATCTTATGGTTAAAGTTAAAAAAGATAATTTTCTTCACTTGTAATGCAATAATTATTAATTAAATGTCTTTATTCCAGGATGGAAGGTTAACATTTCATCCAGAAAGTCAGGTAGTGAAACTTCCTTTTATCAATTTAATGAAAGCACATGGCACTTCCTTTCTGAATGCCTACACAAACTCTCCAATCTGTTGCCCATCACGTGCAGGTATGAATATCCTTAATATTAATGGAAAAAGTGACTGTACACTGAAAATATATTCATAATTTAAAAGATTATACCCAAAAGTAGGATAGTAAGTCATTTTGGCCCCAAGTAGAAATTTTTTTAATGTAAGAAATATATATTTTAAAGCACATATTGGGTATGAGAGTTATTAGAATTTCTAATTTGTTTTTTTAAGAGTAGGAAATTTTATCATTTGAATCATGTCTAATTCATGTGTTTCATTTCCTTAATGATTGGTGACTAGGAATCTTTTGACTATGCAAACAAATGAATACTCAAATTTCCTAATAGAGGTCTGTTTCCAGGGAAATTTCTCAGTAAGGCTGTAAGTAATTAGGAGGACTTGTGTGGACATTAAAGTATACAACAAAGTAGTTAAAACTTATTATTTTCAGGTTTTCTGAATTTTTCTATATCATTTCAGATTATATACATTATCATGTCTTTCTCTTCAGTCTCAATTCACTTCTATCCCAAATCTAATTATTCACTTTTATAATAATAATTTAAAAGATAGGCATAGTTTTAATGGTAAAACATCTGACATTAAGTCATGAATAATTTTAAAAACAGGAAAATATTGCCATTGTTATAAATTCTGTCGTCTGATGGTTATCTTTTCCTCTGTTTATAATTTAAACAGTTTATAATTGTTGGTTTTGTGTAAATAACACTCAACAAATATGAAGTACTGAGATGGAATTGTCTGTGATTTGAGTTAGATCTTTACCTACATTTTTAGCACTATCAACTGTGTAATTGCCAATGATTAAAGGAAGCCTAACCTATATTGTAAATGATATCTCAATAATGAAGGACCAGGTGTGTATATATATATTTTTTTTTTTTTTTGAGGCAGTCTCACTATGTCGCCTTGAGTAGAGTGCTGTGGCATCACAGCTCACAGCAACCTCAAGCTCTTGGGCTTAAGCAGTTTTCTTGTCTTAGCCTCCCAAGTAGCTGGGATTACAGGTGCCTGCCACAACGCCCAGCTGTTTTTTTTAGCGGGGGTTTGAGGGGGTTGGAGTTATCATTGTTGTTTGGCAGGCCCAGGCTGGATTCAAACCCGCCAACTCTGGTGTATGTGGCTGGTGCCCTAGTTGCTGAGCTGCAGGCACCAAGCCAAGGATCAAGTATATTAAAAAACAGTTTTGTTAACTGTAAAGTGGAATAAGCCCCATGCTAGGGTGAGATGATGACCCAGGTTCGAACCCTCAGTGTACCATGTCAAGAAAGTCAGTTTCTTTATCTACAAATTGTTATTTATGTCACATCCATGTCCTCTTGTTTCGAATATCAAATGAAATAATGAATGAGAAAATGGTCAGTGAACTTTAACCTTTTGACTGCTAACGATGCCTGTAGGCATTCAGACAAGATGTTCCCCTTTGGTCCAAATGACTCCTGGAGGCAGGTTTGTTCCTAAGCCCCTGTCAAAGGGTTAATGGTCACAAAAATGTTAGATGATGTTCTTTCTAGAAGTATATTTTGAAGAGTTTGAACAGAGAGAATAATAGTAATACAAATTAACATTTATTGCATTCTTACTTTGCATCTGGCAGTATTCAAAGTGCCTTAAATATATATATTAATTTACATAATTCTCATAATATTTCCATAAGGTAGATACTCTTATTAGCACTATTTTGAAAACTAAAGTACAGAAAGGTTAAATAACTTATCAAAGTCCTCTCACTAACTGGTGTTATTAAAATTCAAACCGAAGTAATCCTACATCTCAGTTCTAAGAAAGCATATTATTAAATGAAAACAGAAAGTTTATTTATTCCAACCTAATATATATGTACACAGAAATGGGAAAAGGAAAAGAAATATTTATTGAATCAACAATTGCAGTTGTAAAAAGCAAGACAGAAGGCACAGTACACTTAAATTTTCTGTGAAAAACTAGTGAAAGGGCAAGGAATAAGGAAAGTCTTTGAAGATATTGAGGGAATGAGATCTATACTTGAAGTGACTGATTTAAAAATTAACCAGTAAATACTTAGAATTGTTTTATGATTGAAGGAAGACTCCAGAGTCTCACAGTTTTTATATTTAACTACAGCTGTATTTGCCTTAAGGAACTTTAACCTCCAAGCCTTAGTGGCCTCATCTATAAATGGAAATCCCCTTCATGTTTGTCAGGATTTTCCCCCTGATAAAATGAGGTGACAATCAGAAATGTTAGAGAATGCTCCTAACATATAGGTATGTCTTATTTTAGAGCATGAGCTATAAACTAATGGACTGCTCTTTCAGAATAATTATCTTAATAGTTAAAACAAATTGTTAAACTTTACTTTAATCCCAATTTCCTTTTTTATTTTCCCCAGCAATGTGGAGTGGCCTCTTCACTCACTTGACAGAATCTTGGAACAACTTCAAGGGTCTGGATCCAAATTTTACAACATGGATGGATGTCATGGAGAAGCATGGTTACCGCACACAGAAATTTGGAAAACTGGACTATACTTTAGGACATCACTCCATAAGGTAAAAAATTTTTCAAAGTAACCATAATAGGATGCCTTCTGTGTAGCATGCACACGTAGTCTTCTTTCTGTCCCCTTAGGTACATTTTGTTTTATTTTTGAAGAAGATAAGCACACTTAACATAAGATCTCTACTCTTAACAAATTTTGAAGTGAATAATACAAAATTGCTTACTGTAGGCACTATGCTGTACGGCAGTCTTCAGGATTAATGCATCTTATATAACCAAGTCTTTTATTAACTTGATATTTACTCCCCATTTTCCTCTTCTTCCCCTACTGGTGACCATTGTTCTATCTTTGGCTTTTATGATTTTGAATATTTCTTTGGACTTTTTTTTATTTCTCCACAAAGATGAAAGTGAATCTTTTAATCTCTTGATTATTTTAATTAGGCTAAAACTTTAGCTTTGTTTAATCTTCTTAAAATATTAAAATTGCAAATGTGCTGGAAATTCTGTTTTTCTTAAACGTTGAAGGTCTATATAGAGAGTTTGTAAAACTGGTTGCCCTCTTGTCCCCTTGTTTTATTTTGATAGAGTTTCCATGGCACATACAATGGCTGTATCTCACACCACAGCTTTCTTGCTTCTTGCCTTTGTCAGTTCTTAATAATTTAAGTCTTTTGTGACACTCCTAAGTGTCTGTTCTCATCTGTAAATTGGAATTAACCTCTACCTCATATGATGGCTGTGTGTTTTATATACATTAAAAGAAAAGACACTATGAACGGATGAAATGAGATGATATAAAATATTTCACAATACCTGTCAAAGAGTAAGTGTTCACTCATTAGAAAAGATTATTATCATAAAAATGACTTAACCAGACTTGTAGGTTAACATTTACATAACTCGTTTTTCTAAAGTACTTCACACTACTAGTAATTATTTTATGGAATTTCACAAATTTGTCCTTAAAATCTTTCTCCTTTTTAGAAAGACAGATTAATAGAAAAATATAACTTTTTACATTATCCAATTACCTAAAATTCTTTCCTTCTTTGTTTCTTTAGTCAATCCAGTAATAAAATGATCCTAAGGTTGAATGTCATGTGTTTTCTATGACTTTTATTCTCCATGTGAAATGGTTGAAATGTGACCTTTTATTCCTCAGCAGGGCAATGATTCATGGAGGGCAAAGACCTTGTGTCTTTCCACTGCTCTCCTCCTATTCACCAGCATAGTGCTAGTACATTGTAGATGCATAGTTAAACGTCTCATGGGTCAGTGAATGAAAGAAAAAGCAATATTTATCTACCTATAGCTTATCATTTAATAACATTGATTATTTATTTAACCCAGGTTCATAGCACTTGTTCATTACTAGTATTTTGTATATATCCTCAACTAGTAGAATATTTACTATTTTTTAAATTTTTTTAATGTTTTAAATATTCTTAATTTTCTGAAGTTCTTTCTTTTTCACTTGGAATTCTAAAAACAATAGAGGAAAAGAACCATTTAGATGTTGATATTTGGGATGGCAAAGGTGATGTTAAGTATAGTAATTGTTTGCAGCACATGTTCATTTACTTGTCTTCTCATCAAAGCCTAGGACATTGAAATAAGCTACCACAAGTATTTGTGTGAATGACATATATACCCACACAGATGTTTGGCTGACAAATAGGTTAGGGTTGCTGTTAATAGCATATCTGAGAAGGTTACATATGTTATGACACATTGCCTTTCAGATTTTTCTTTGCAAATTTAAAAATTGGTCTCTGGGGAAAAAAAGGTCCCAGTGCCTGTACTCCAGAGCAGTCACTTTCAACAAGTGTGCCATGGGAGGATCTGAGGTGTGCCTCAAAATTTTTTTTAAATCATTAATTAAATTATTTTTCAAAGAAGTTCAAAGTACACAGTGATAATTTTTTTTCCTTTTTTTTGATCAACATAGTTTAAGTGTGCCATGGAACCTTAACTATAGGTTCAGGTGTGCCATAAGATAAAAATGGTTGAAAAACACTGCTCTAAAGGCTGAGGCAAATGAGTTACTCAAAGCCAGTTCAGGACCAGCCTAGGCAATATATGAGTAGTGAGATGCCATATCTTAAAAAAGAAAATATCAAGTTTCACAAATAGAAGCATCAGTGTTGTTAATAGATAGACTCTCAAAGTTAAAACTCAGGTTTTTATAACTCTTTACCACTAAAGTTGGCTATTTTTTAACCTGCATATGTTTTCAGCCAGAATTATAAGTTTTAGTTTATTACTACGATACTTCCATCTGTCTTTTTTAGGCATCAGCTGTACTATCTCCTTGTACCAGCTTAGGAACACTACTCCAACTAATTGTCCTTACTTTATATAATACCCTACACCATACTAGGAACTCTACAGGATGCACGCTTGTTTTACCAGATAGCTGTTAAACAGACATTGGTAGTACTACTCATAAAAGTGCCACTTACTAACAATTAAACCTTGGAAGGTTACTTATCTACTTAGGATCCCAGTTTCGTCACATGAGCTTACACTAGACCTTAAAAGTTCCACTCTGAAATTCTATAACTTCAGTGGAGTGGTTTATAAATTCCTAATATTCATCTGTCCTTCATATTACATATATTGTGCTTGTAATATGTTAAGGTTTACATTTGCTGTGTCTTCTGATCAATAGAAAGAAAACATTTGTATTTAATTCATAGGGTATTTTGATTATTTTTGCTTTTAGGTAAAACTTTTTTGCCAGTATATTTTCAGTATCTAAAGTGGTAGTTCCCAACTTAAGGAAGTTTTGGCCCTCCCTCCAGCTCCGAAAAGGACATTTGATAGTGTCTAGAGATATTTTGGGTTAAAAAGCTGGGGGTATTCTCCTGGCATCTGGTGGGGTAGAGATCAGGGTTGCTGCTAAACAGTCTACAATTAATAGGACAACCACCTCTCCCAAAAGAATCAAGCCTAAAATATCTAAAGTATAGAAATTGAGAAACCATATCTACAATTGAGTATTATTACACTTACCAACATGGTCTTCAGAATGTCACACTTAATACAAGTAATTGCCTGCATTTTAGATCTTAAGTTTAGTCATCCGTATTCTAAGGGATCAGATCCACTTGACAGAAGTATGTCAATTGTTTTGCAATTAACAAAACCAAAGAAAATTTTAATTTGCAAGTATATGGAAATTGGAGATAATTGATTTTATATAAAACATTAATAGATTTCTAACATGAGTATAATAAAGAAATTTAATATTAAGTAATATTCTTTAAAATACTATTAAAAGATGATCCTTATTTAACTTACGAAAGTAAAATAGCTATGTTTAATATCTATTCAGCTAATGTTTATTGAACCACCTACTACGATAACAGGAGGATGGGTGATTAAGTTCACAAACTCATCCTAGAAAAGTGCTACATACCTTCAGAGCAGTTTTGGAACTCTTCCTGCAATGGCCATTAGAGCTGTCATCAGATGCGGTCTGACAATTAAGTTTGCGAATTCATCCTAGAAAATGTTCTCTGAAAAATGGGCTAGGGGCTGGCATCAGTGCATAGTTTCTTAAGGGAAGGACTTCAAAGGTGACCATAGTGATACTCAGCAATGAAGTATGTAGCACTTTTCCTACAGTGAGTTAATTGACCTCATATGAGCTAAACACTAGTTTTAAATGATATGAATACAGTGGTAATCAAAACAAAATAAGCACTTACTCCCACCTTCAAAAGATGGGAGATTGTGCAGGGCAGAGAAGATGTGAGCATGATGTAAGGACTTGCATGTACTGGAAAGAAATTTGGATTATCATCTAAGAACAGGGGCTTGTACTTAGACTAGCCTCAAATTATAGAACTGGGGAGTAATTCTGAATCCAGTGTAGCATTTTGCCTCAGTAGTGGCCTTTGGGGGCATGTATTCCAGTTCTCTTGATTAGCTGCCTCATGACTTACCTCTTCCCTACTCTTGGTCTTTTTCTTAACTACGTCACTTATAACCGCAACAGATCAACTCAAGCTTCATCTCCTTTCTTTACCTTAAAGCTGCTTCTGGATTACGGCCAGTTATTGGATTATGTTTTCTTTCTAAATTCAAATTCTGTTTATAAGGATGATAGGCCCAACTCATATTTCATATGAGACCCCATCTTAATTGCTGTCCATGTTAAGGATGAAAGGACATAATCCTTACATTAGGTGCTCACACCTGACCAGTTAACAGGCGAAAAGAAGAATTAAATCCTAAAGCCACTTAGGTCACCTCTTCAGTGAGAGCTATGGACCAGCTGCCATGTCTTTCGCATTTACTACTTGGTAAATTCTATTAATGACAGATTTACTGGGAATAATCCACCCACTTTGTCTTTTCAGTTTTGATAACATTTTATCCAGGTTATATTTTCTATATATTATAAAACAAAACTTTATAGAAATTTAAAATGCTGTAATCATGTTGATATGTTAAATTGCTTTAAAAGTGGAAGAAAACTATTCTTCTTTATGTAAAAGTGAATATATGTAATCCTAGCACTCTGGGAAGCTGAGGCAGGTGGATTGCTTGAGCTCAAGAGTCCAAAACCAGCTTGAGCAACAGTGAGAACCCATCTCTACTGAAAATAGAAAAGTTAGCTGGGTGTTGTGGTAAGTGCGTGTAGTCCTAGCTACTCAGGAGGCTTAGGCAGGAGGATCATGTGAGCTCATGGGTTTGAGGTTGCTTTGAGGTAGGCTGAGGCCATGGCACTCTAGCCCAGGCAACAGAGCGAGACTCTATCTCAAAAACATTAAAAAATAAAAGTGAATGTGATCTAAACTATATAAATGTTATAGTTATAGCTGAACTATTTTATTACAGTTGCTTTTTCCACAGGTAGCATTTGGCCTTCCTTTTAAAAAGTATACTAGTAGAAGGTTGTACGTCTGAGTGGATGTGAGCTGGAAGTAACATTTTGTTAGCTGAACAAGGCACAGCAAGCACCTGCCTGGCACAGTGGCTCACATGTGCTAGGCATTCATTATGTTTTCTTTTAATTGAATCAAAAAGGCTGCCTGTATCAGCCCAAATAACAGCAAACATGTGTACGCTGTCAGGTATACATGCAAAACAAACAAAAAAAACCCTTTGTTTGAAATGTAATTACTATTATTATCATCATTATTTTATAACCATATAATTAGTTACATGATTAGTATATTATTATTACTGTTTGGTGGAGAAAAATCCATGATTTTCCTCATATTTACAAAAAAATCTATGAAAAAATAATTAAAGAGCACCAACTACTGTAATTTGACCAAAAAAGAAAGTGATTGGAATTAATAAAATAAAGCACTGGAAAACATGTATATATTGAGCATTTAAAGACTATGTATTGAAATTGATGCTCCAGTCTGAATTTGCCAGACTTGGTATAAGTCATTCAGTTAAAAGACAGTTTTTATGAGTGATGGTATATAAGGAAAGTAGATGACAGCCTTGCAAATTTGGTATGTGTGTTTCTCACAGCTTCGACAGAAGAGCATTTAACAGGAATGGGAATGGAGTCCTTTTTCTCTTACAAAATTTATTAGACTGATATAAAAAATTCCATGGGCCTTTTTCAAAATTGACATTTTCCCATGCAAGAAAGTTATTGGAAACACATTAGCTGCTATAATCCCATCAATAACAATGAGAGAGAAAGCAAGAGAAAAAGAGAGGTATCTTCACAGAACACTTGAAGTCTGAGAGAGTTGCCTTCCGTAGAACCTCAGGAAGCTGAAGCTTTTAGTGTAGGTTCCTTCTTCATGTTCAGAGAACAGTCTTGCTGGCATCATCAGTTTTTCTGTGTGGTATTTTTTCAGATGTGATTGTTGTTGTGTAAACTAGTTCTGTGCTACCTGTGAACTGGTTTATCCAATGTCACGCAGTAGAATTTGGCTTGCTGGCACAGAAAGCCCACACAGCAATGGCAGATGTATAAACTTAAACAATAATTAATTAGTAATGTGTTAAACAGATTTATTTTTCACTTGTATTAGGGAGGAGTGTTTTTGTAGTTAAAAAGAACCAATTAAACACTGATTGTTGGGTAGTATGTTTGGCTATGACCCTGTTTTCTGGAATTGAAACAAAGTAAAATAATTCTTCTATTTATAGGCTACTATGGAAACTCCTTCTTGATTATCCTGTCTAAAAATCGAGAATTTTTGTAGAAAAGAATTCTCAACACTATTATTTAGAACAGTAAATATCAAACTTTGATATTCATACAAATCATTTGGTCATTTTGTTAAATGCCTGTTCTGGTTCAGGGAGTTTCCGATGCTGCTGGTCCCCAGACCACACTTGGTGTAGCAGGTGTGTAAAGAACAGGACCTCAGGTGGAGGTAGGACAAGGTGTACCGCTAACCAGTGTTAACATCTTTCCAGAAATATGTGGTTATTGTTTGTGTCCCTTTGGGAAGAAAAGCAAGCCCCTCTTACATTTCTACAGAGAGTCGAAGTAGACATTGAGTTACCTAGAAGGAGCGGGACAAAATGACACACTGAAGCTTCTCTGAGTGTGCAGGGAATGGTCTCCTCTGAGGTGGGTATACTACACATTGAAGCTCCCACTTGAGGATAAGTTAGTCTCCTTCACCTTGGGTACACTAATGAGAGAATGAAAATGAAATGCAAATTGACATCTTACTGTTGTTATGATAATTGTTTTGACCTCACAGACTTAATGAAAGTATCTTGGGGCTCCCTGTGGATCCCTGGACCACACTTTCAGAAATGCCAGTATATGCACATTGTGTGTCTGTGCCTGTTGTAAGCAACAGGGTATATTTATATATATTGCCATTGCATCAGCCCAGCCCATAGCAACCTCAGACTCCAGCAATCCTCCTGCCTCAGGCTCCCAAGTAGCTGGGACTACTGTCACCGGCCACAACACTGGACTAACTTTTTTTTATTTTTAGTAGCAAAAGGGATTCTTGCTCTTCTTTTTCTCCTCTGGTCTCAAACTCCTAAGCTCAAGGGATTCACCTGCCTCTGCCTCCAAGAGTGCTGAGATTACAGGCATGAGCCATTGCACCCAGCCAGGATATGTTTATGTTGAGAACAGGCAATGAATCAAAGTGTCGGAACCACAGGTAGTTTTAGTTCTTCTTTATTAATACAAGTCCTTTTCAATTGTCCTTATGGAAACCGTAACTCTTGGGATTTTGGATAAAATACATAGAAATAGAATGCAAGAAATTTTTTCAGAATACCCCCAGTGATTAAGTAATTAGAAAGCTTGTATTTGGAGGCAGTTATAGCAACTAATGGTGGAGGGGAAAAAAGACACTTAGAACAGTGAGACAAAGGAGTGGGTCTGAGCACATGGGGAAAAGTTATCATTTCCAGGTGGAGTACTCTGGCCTGATTAGCAGACTGCCATCCTTATTAGAAAGAACTAGAAATACTGATTATAATTTCTGAAGAGTTATCATTATATTATTTTAATTATAATAGTCACAGAGTTGCACAGTAATTTATATTCCTCTTCCTGTTTTAGTCATTGGAGCTACTGACTAGGAGAAAAAGGGCTGGAAAATGACTTACTGGACTTAGAACGGCAGCTCTTACCACAGTCAGCTACTGCTTCGGCCCCTGCTCTCCTGTGCTTATGATGGCCCAGGAGGCGTGGGAGTAGAGAACAGAGAGTCGACACTCGTTATAATTACTAATATTTACTGAATGCCTAAAAAAGTGCTAGATGATTTTAAACTACTATAGTATAATCATCTTCCAAATACATCACTTTATACTTTTTCTTCTTCCTCACTCTATTTAGGTTATAAAACACTTGGATTTTCTTCTTAGACACAGTGCCTGAACATGAGTTAACTAATCAAAGAAGAAATTTGAGAAAGGAACCATTCACCTTCAATCATAATCTCATCCCCGATGCCCTAGCAATGCTGAAATCAGTTATTATAATTCTCCTTGATACCAGCAGGTCATGGGAATCATTCCAAAGGCACACTTATGAAAAGATAAAGGAGAATGCTAAGATAGGAAGGTGAACCACATGTTGTGTCGTAAGACGGCAAAAATAAAGCCAAGTTTGAAATCTGGCCATAGTGTAAGACTAGGCCAAAATTCATTTGATTTGAGCCTTTTTACCCTTAAGGGGACCTGGACTAACAGAATCTCAGAAACATATAAAGTTAAAAAAAAATAGAGAGGGGACATGAATTTATTTATTGGAGAAATGATTACTCTTTACCAGAAAGGTTGGATGAAATCACACTTCATCATTGCTTTGACAAAAGATGCAGCCTAACTGTTCAATACAGCCATCTTTCAGGGCTAGAAAATCTTCCCTTGAGATGGTCTAGACTTACTCATGACTGCATCGTGGAGCCCACGGGGAAAGTCAGTCAACTCTGTCAAGCCAGTAGTCCACAGCACATTGAAGATAGGCTGCTAATGAGGTTGTATGTGTCTGTGTATCACAAGCTTTTTTCTCACAATTCCTCCGCCATAGCTCTACATGCAATGCTCTTTAGTTGAGAAGCAAGCACTTTGGTTCCTGAACATACTATGTGAAGTTTAGTGTCCTGTTCCTTCTAATCTCAAAAGCTTTGAGTTCCACCATAAGTACTGCTAGTGTTATAAACCCCTAAAATTATAATATCACATATAGTGAGATTCAGTAATGATTTAAGCAAAAGACTGAGGAACTAGTAGCATTGTTTTGATAGCATAAATTTTACAAAATTTCCTATTTTAAGGTTTCCCATCTTTTAGATTTAATGAGAATCTGTTAGATAGGTGTAATTCTGCTGAAATACTACTTTTTTTATCAGAATATATTGAATATCTATAATGGAAAATATTTTTATTATGGCTGTTTAAATTTCTTTACCTGTCTTCTTCAGAATACAGATGATAAAATTATTTTATTTTAGTTCATCTATGGGTCATTAGTCATTTTGTATAGATTAAAATTTATCTTAAGCAGAGTATTATGTTTTAATATAAAATATTCTTTATTTGTGTGTTGGTATCTGGATTTTTTAAAACTCTTCTTTTAAGAGGGCATTTTGATAGGACATTTCAGACATACTTACCTCAACTAAAATTTATAAAAACAAGCTTTCTAGAAATGCTCGGAACTGCTTCCTAAACAATTATGTCAGCTATATATACTTTGACATTGAGAAAAATCAAGCAATAAGATA
This sequence comes from Galagoides demidoff, assembly GCA_963574575.1. Taxonomy (NCBI): domain Eukaryota; kingdom Metazoa; phylum Chordata; class Mammalia; order Primates; family Galagidae; genus Galagoides; species Galagoides demidoff. The sequence goes on along the minus strand of CAUYQV010049623.1, from coordinate 2,829 downwards.
AAATAGACTAAAGATTTAGAGAAGTTGAATTAATTGAATCATTTAACTTATAAATCAGATAATAAAGAAAATATCTCTAGGTTATAATAATAAATCTGCATCACTGTTAGCTTAGATAGCTGGGATTATAGTTAAGATTGTTCTTTTAATCAGAAAAGATAAATCCAGATAAAATTTAAAACCTGAAACTTCAGAAACACCTGAAGTATACATGTCCATGGAAGGATTTTAAAAATATAAAGACTTAGTGATAGAAGGAAATTATAGTAGCTTTGGTTAGAGATAATTGTCTTCTCAGAAAAAGAAAATGCTAGAAAATTCAGTAACTAAGGAAAAATACTGGGAATCTGAAACATTTTTTGTTTGACTAAATAATTTGCTATAAGGAAAAGTAACCCCTCTAAGTAATCTGTCATAGTTTTAAAGGAAACATAAGTGAACACTTGATTCATGTTATTTTTTTCCTGATTTTTTAATTTGTAATGTTCAACAACTTTCATATTGAGATCTAACATAACATTCATGTGACTGAGTCTAAAATTTGTTTTCTGTGATATTTTCTTACATGTATGCTTAGTTTTAACACTTGTTGAGTACCTTACAATATACCTTTCTTTTTGCTCCCTCAGTAATCGTGTGGAAGCGTGGACAAGAGATGTTGCTTTCTTGCTCAGACAAGAGGGCAGACCTGTGGTTAATCTTATCCCTAGTAAGACCAAAGTAAGAGTAATGGAAAAAGACTGGAAGAATACAGACAGAGCCGTAAACTGGTTAAGAAAGGAAGCGATTAATCAGACTGAACCATTTGTTCTTTACTTGGGATTAAATTTGCCACATCCTTACCCTTCACCTTCTTCGGGAGAAAATTTTGGATCTTCAACATTTCACACATCTCTTTACTGGCTTGAAAGAGTAAGTAACAACAGCACGTGTGCTCAAAAGCTCCAAAGTGAACATTCTATCTGTAGTTCACTGATATTAGCTCATTGTTTCTTTTATTTTTGACAGTTGTCTATTCATACTTGACCAATAACTGGTTGAGTAAAAGCTAAAGGGACAATTTTACAGAAATAAACTTAAGTATTAAAATTCAGAAATCTACTTCTGGATTGAATACATTTGCAAATATGTCTCTTTTTTAAAAGAGACATTGAAAGGCATTTTCTTTAACTCTCTGAACATGAGTTAATTAATCAAAGAAATTTGAGAAAGTAACCATTTAACTTCAATCATAATCTCATCCCTGATGCCCTAGCAAGCTGAAATCACTTGTTATAACTCTCCTTTAGGACCAGCAGGACAGTAGGCTATCCTCACTTTACACAGTTCAGGATCATAAAAATAACCTAGAAAGCTAAGACTACACAAAATGATCTGAGTAATCAAGGAGAAAATTTTCCTGGAAACTTTGAAAATATTTTGTCAGAAGATTTAAAATTCTCTTCATTTGGCTATAAGTAGACATAGAAAAAATAGTAAAATTAGTATTTATTTAGTGCATTATAATGAAAACACTAGAAACCTTGAGAATTAAATCATATTTTTTTGTTAAAAAAAGCATAAGCTTGTTAAAAACATACCATATCAGTATAAGTTAAATTATGCTGTCAAAATTATCAGTCTATTAAAAACTTATTAGTGGTTTGAACAGTGCTTGCCTTCTCATCATGTAACTTAGGGTAAAAAGCAAACATCTCTATGTCCTGGCAAATTTTCATATTCTTTTTAAAATTTGGACCAACTTGCGACATTGTACCTTTGGTACTTTCAATGGCATGAGAGCTCTCCTAGAGTTCATTTGATGTGACTTTACTAATGTCCTTCCTCTGGGACATCTTCATCCTTTTCCTGTTACAACAGTCTTTTCCTCATTTATATCAGTAAGTGTGCGTTCACCAAGTTCCTCCAGCTGCATAGCTAGAGTCTCTGCAATGGCAGTAGTGTCTGCATTCCTAAGTCTGCTATTTCTTCTATAATTTATCTTTGTATTTGATTTGAATTTCACTTTCAGCCTTATTACTTTGCAATTTTTACTGCACATTCATCTTTGTTGACCAGCTCTTCTTTTGATTATCCATTTTCACAAAGTGTCACATGGATTTTTCACTGGAAGACAAGGATGCAGCCCGAGTATATGCTTTGCTGCCTATACATGTGCTGAATAACTAGTCACTGACAGACTTTGAAAGAAACAACACGAGTAGTCAATGAAAACAGTGTGTGTCTGTTGTCTACGTAGTGATCTGCAGACTAGAGCTTCTCGCAGCATATTCCTTGTTAATATATGTGCACGTATACCCTGCAAACTCAAACGGGAGCCTTGTTCTTGGATAATTGGTATTATATAACTAAACTGTGATACCTGAATTTTTGCATATCAGAGCCACATAATACAAAGATTCCTTGTTTCAAATGTGTAGTCTTAAATCAAAATTAAGTTACTTCAAACTTAAATCATTTAGTAATGATTTTTTTTTTTATAGTTTGGGATTCATTGAGGGTACAAAGAATTAGAGTACACTGATTGCATCTGTTAGGTAAAGTCCCTCTTAACAATTGTCCCCCCACCAACAGGTGTGCCATACACCCTAGCCCCCCAACTCCCTCCCACCATCCCTCCGTCCCCTTCTCTCTGATTCCACTACCCCAACCATACCATGTATTAGATCATCGTCTGCCTTCATATTGGAATTGAGTACATTGGATTCTTGCTTCTCCACTCTTGTGATGCTTTACTAAGAAGAATGCATTCCTCCTTCATCCAGGTTAATACAAAAGATGTAAAGTCTCCATCTTTTTTAATGGCTGAATAGTATTCCATGGGATACA
>CAUYQV010049622.1:0-48149 GCA_963574575.1 Galagoides demidoff | reverse complement strand
CTCAAGCAAGTCTCTTGCCTCTGCCTCCCAAGTAGCTGGGACCACAGGTGCCCGCCACAATGCCCGGCCATTTTTTGGTTGCAGCCATCATTGTTGTTTGGCGGGCCGGGCTGGGGATTCGAACCCGCCACCTTAGGTGTACGTGGCTGGCGCCTTAGCCAATTGAGCCACAGGCGCTGAGCCTTTTTCTTGTCTATTGATTTCTCCAGCTAAATTATGACATTCCATTACCATATTTTTAAGAAGGAAAGGAAGGAATTTTTCCTGGAATTTTATAAAATTTGAATTTTTGAAGAGAATTTATGTGTACAACATTCACTCTGACCACTTTCTCTCAATTTACTTACTTCATTCTTTATTCTATAGTAAAGCTATTTTTAAAGATTCTGATAATATAAGTGCTCTATATTTTTAGTTACAATCATTCCTAGATATTTTATATTTAGATTATTGGTGCTACTATTGATAGAATTTTTTTTTAAGTTTACGATTGTAATACCTTCTTAAAATTTTATTATTGTACACATAGTTCTGGAGCATTATACTGAAGAGAGGCTTTTATAGAAGAGGTCCATGTCTTCTTTCTAATTTTTTTGGGAAACTTTGCTAAAATTTTGCTATTATATTACTATATGATGTTTGCTATAGTTTTAAAGTTTTCATTTGAGGTACAAGGTACACCACATAAGCTTTATTTATTTTCATTGTACAATTCAATCCTATTTAATAAATTTACAGAATTGTGCAGCTATTAACACAATCCAATGTTAAAATATTCCAGTCATCCTAAAAAGATCCCTTGTGTCCATTTCTGGTAACTTACCATTCCAACTCTCATTCCCAAATGTCAATATGTCATCACTTTTTATTGGCCAATAGTACAATACTAAGTGTATTTCATTGCACAGGTATGTCACATTTTGGTTTTTGTATATATCCTTTACCAGTTTAAGCTATTTCTTCTCTACCATTAGTTTGATTGTATTTTTATTTTCTTTTAGTGAATGGATATTGTTAGCACTGTCAAATTTTGACAATAAATTACATATTTTTCTTTTTGTAAGAAACACCTGAAGAAAGATAAATTTCTATGTTCTTTGAAGATATTGAACCAGTTCTTTCATCAGAAGTTTACATTTTATTGTTATGGAATTATCCACGTGTTTTTATAATTTAATCTCTATTTTTTCAAAGAAAATCAATCTATTTAGATTTTTTTCATACAGTTATGCAAGTAATATTAAATTCTCATGCTATTTAAAATCTTACTATAAATTAACTATGCAATATATATGAAAATACAACATACAGGTATAATGAACATCAAACATGTTTCTTAATATCTACCTACAATAGTGCATAAACTCCACAATTTTTTTTCACACACACACTTAAAATAAATGGGCATGGATAAGCTTGTTATTTTAGCATACAACAATTATGTCCTGAATATCTTTGCATGCCTAGTAAGAACTATAGCTATCTATAAAGATTTAGAGCATTTTTTTCAATTTTGTAAAAGAGACTATGATTTACATGACATACATATACATATATCATAACTTCCTTTGATAACTCTCCTCATATAGAAATGTTTTCTAATATCAAACTTTTTGTAAAGTGTTACAATGAGCACTGCATTTGTATTTTTCTTATTCTTAAAGGGCCAAAATTTAATAATGGTATTTTGATAATAACATTGTGTATATTTTACATTTTTATATATGATTGTCACATTGCTTTCCAGAACTATTTTGCCAATTTGCATTTGTGTTGCTATTGACACAACCCAATGTTAAAATATTCCCATCATCCTAGAAAGATCCCTTTTGTCCCTTCCCGGTAACTTACCATTAAAAACAGTATATATTGGCTCTGTGCCTGTGGCTCAATTGGCTAAGGCGCCAGTCATGTACACCTAAGGTGGAGGGTTCGAATCCCCAGCCCGGGCCCGCAAAATAACAATGATGGCTGCAACCAAAAAATGGCTGGGCATCGTGGCGGGCACCTGTAGTCCCAGTTACTTGGGAGGTGGAGGCAGGAGACTCGCTTGAGCCCAGGAGCTGGAGGTTGCTATGAGCTGTGATGCCATGGCACTCTACCCAGGGGGATAGCTTGAGGCTCCATCTCAAAAAAAAAAAAAAAACAAACAAAAACCAGTATATATTAATTACTAAGAATCAATTTTTATTTATTATTTATATCACTATATCTTTTCAATATTTCTTATATTAACTAATATTTTAGTCTGTACAATTATTTATTTGTTTATTGAGACCAAGTGTATTTTCATATTTTAATAATAAAATTTCATATTCCTCTTGTGAATATTCTATTCACACTTTTTAAAATATTTATTGGGATGTTTCTGTTAAGTTTAGAATAAACCTTTGTCTATTCATTATAAATATTATAAATGTTTTCCTCCATATTTTTCAATCAAAATGGTATGATGTTAAACAGACATTTATTTTTATGTATTCAAATGAATTAGTCTTTTCTTTTTTGATCTATGATTTCTGTGTTATGCTTAAACAGGTTTCTACATTCCAAGATTATAAATATATAACTATATAAACATATTCAGCCATTATTTCATACATTTTTAACTTTTATATTTAAATATTTTATCACTATAGAAGTTTTGGTTTAAGCATGAGATGATGGCTATATTTACTTAAAGTATACAGACTTTTATTATTAAATCATAGCTGCGTACATTAATGCAATCATGGGGTACAATGTGCTGGCTGTATACACAATTTGAAATGTTTTCATCAAACTCATTAACATAGCCTTCACAGCATTTTCTTAGTTATTGTTAAGACGTTTATATTTTACATCTAGTAAATTTCACATATACCCTTGTAAGATGCACTATTGGTGTGGTCCCACCAATTACTCTCCCTCCACCCATCCTCCCCCCACCTTCCTTTCCCCTTCTTCTTGTGCCATAATTGGGTTATAGTTTTCATAAGAAAGCTATAAATTGGTTTCATAGTAAGACTCAGTACATTGTATACTACTTCTTCCATTCTTGAGATACTTTACAAAGTAGAATATGTTCCAGATCCAACCATGTAAACATGTAAGAGGTAAGGTCTCCATCTTTCCTTAGGCTGCAAAATATTCCATGGTGTACATATACCACAATCTATTGATTCATTCATGGGTCAATGGGCATTGGGCTTCTTCCATGACTTCGCAATTATGAATTGGGCTGCAATAAACATTCTGGTACATGTATCTTTGTGTGATTTTTGGTCTTCTGGATATATACCTAGTATAGGAATTGTAGGATAGAATGGCAGGTCTATTTTTAGATCTCTAAGTGTTCTCCAAACATCTTTCCAAAAGGAACGTATTACTTTGCATTCCCACCAGCAATGTAGAAGTGTTCCCTTTTCTCCACATCCACACCAATATCTATGGTTTTGGGATTTTGTGATATGGGTTAATCTTACTGGAGTTAGATGATATCTCAAAGTAGTTTTGACTTGCATTTCTTTGATAATTAACGATGATGAGCATTTTCTCATGTGTCTGTAGGCCATGGGCCTATCTTCTTCAGAGAAGTTTCTCTTCAAGTCCCTTGCCCACCCTGAGATAGGATCACCTGTTCTTTTCTTGCTAATACATTTGAGTTCCCTGTGGATTCTTGTTATTAAACCTTTGTTGTAGATATAATCTACAAATATATTCTCCCATTCTGAAGGCTGTCCGCTTGCTTTACTTACTGTGTTCTTTGCTGTGCAGAAGATTTTAGTTTGATGAGGTCCCAGTAGTGTATTTTTGATGTTGCTTCAATTGCCCAGGGGTCCTCCTCATAAAATACTTGCCCAGGCTGATTTCTTCAAGAGTTTTCCCTACACTTTCTTCTAGTATTTTTATAGTTTAATGTCTGAAATTTAAATCTTTAATCCAGTGAGAGTCTATCTTAGTTAATGGTGAGAGGTGTGGGTCCAGTTTCAGTCTTTTACAGGTCATCAGTCAGTTCGCCCAGCACCATTTGTTAAATAGGGAATCTTTTCCCCACTGCATGTTTTTATTTGGCTTGTCAAGATCAAATAACAGTAAGTAGCTGGATTCATCTCTTGGTTCTCTATTCTGTTCCATATATCTACCTCTCTGTTTTTGTGCCAGTACCATGTTGTTTTGATAACTATCGTTTTATAGTATAGTCTGAGGTCTGGTAGTGTGATTCCTCCAGCTTTGTTTTTATTTCTGAGTAAGGTCTTGGATATTTGAGGTTTTTTTTTTTGTGATTGCATATAAATTTATAAATTTAAGTGGTTTTTTTTGTTTAGATCTTTAAAATATGACAGTGGAGCTTTAATAGGGATTGCATTGAAATTGTATATTGCTTTAGGTAATATGGAAATTTTAACAATGTTGAATCTTCCCAGCCATGAGCATGGTATGTTTTTCCAGCTGTTTATCTTCTTAGAGTTTCATAGCTCTCTTTACAGAACTATTTCATGTCCTTTGTTAGGTAAACTCCCAAATATTTCATCTTCTTTGACACTATTGTGAATGGAATAGAGTCCTTGACTGGTTTTTCACCTTGACTATTGTTGGTACATATAAAGGATACAGATTTATGAATGTTGAGTTTGTAACCTGAGACGTTGCTCTATTCCTTGATCACGTCTAAGAGTTTTGTAGTAAAGTCCCTGGTGTTTTCCAGATACATTATCATATCACCTGCAAAGAGCGAAAGTTTGATCTCTTCTGACCTTATTTGGATACCCTTGTTCACCTTTTCTTCCCTAATTGCAATGGCTAAAACTTCCATTACAATGTTAAAAATCAGCGTAGACAATGGGCAACCTTGCCTGGTTTGAGATCTGAGTGAAAATGATTTCATTTTAACGCCATTCAATACAATATTGGCTGTGGGTTTGCTGTAGATGGCTTTATCAGTTTAAGAAATGTCCCTTCTATACACATTTCCTTAAGTGTACTGATCATGAATGAATACTAGATATTATCAAAATCTTTTCTACATCAATTGGGAGAATCATATGGTCTTTGTTTTTTATTTTGTTACTATGATGAATTATATTTATAAATTTACATATATTGAACCACTCTTGAGACCCTGGGATAAAACTCACATGATCATGGTGTATAATTTGTTTCATGTGCTGTTGGATTCTATTTCTTAGAATCTTGTTGAATATTTTTGCATCAATATTCATTATTGATATTGGTGTAGAATTTTTCTGGTTTGGGGATCAAGGTGATGATTGCTTTATAGAATGTGTTGAGTAGTATTCCTTCTTTTTCTATATTTTGGAAAAGATTGAGTAATATAGGTACTAGTTCCTCTTTTTTTTATTAAATCATAGCTATGTACATTAATTCAATCATGGGTACATTTTACAAGGATGGAGATGGAAATTATTCTTCTTAGCAAAGGATCTCAAGAATGGAAGAAAAAGTATCCAATGTACACAGCCCTATTATGAAACTAGTTTATAGCTTTCTAATTATAGCCTAAGAATATGGGGAAGGGGGTGGGATAGGGAAGGGGGTGGATGGGTGGGGTGAGGGTGATTGGAGGGATCACCTCTACAGTTTATCTTACAAGGGTACAAGTGAATCTTTCTAAAAGTCTTAACACAATAACGAAGAATATAAATGTCTTAACACAATAACTAAGAAAATGACATGAAGGTTATGTTAACCAGTTTGATGAAAATATTTCAAATTGTATATGAAAACACTAATTCCTCTTTAAAGGTTTGGTAGAATTCTAATGTGAAGCCATCTAGTCCTGGTGATTTCTTTTTAGGGAGATTTTGCATAGTTCATGCTACTTCAGATCCTGATATATGCCTGTTCAACATTTCCATTTCTTTCTGGCTAAGTCTAGGAAGGTAGCATGCTTCCAAGTATTGGTCTATTTCCTTCAAATTTGCATATTTCTGAGAATAGTGTTTCTTGTAATATTCATTGAGTATTTTTTGAATTTCTGAGGAGTCTGTTTTTATTTTGTCTTTACCATTTCTGATTGATGAAATTAGAGATTTTGCTATTTTTTTCCTGGTTTGATACCCAAACATCCGTTTGAGGATGCAGGGAGACAGCAGGAGACTTCTGGACCCCAGGAGGATGACAAAAGCTGTGGAGAAGTGGCACGTGGTGCATTTGGCCTGAGGCCGTGTGGCTATAGCTATAACAGCAGCACAATTGCAGACAGGAAAGGCCTTCCCTGTAGGTTGCTTTGTTTTCTTGGATTTGGGCAATCAGTTAAATTATCCTGGGAGAATTTGGGTGAGAGTGCAGGTGACTTTAAGCATTGTCCAGAGTCCAGGACTGAGAGGATGGGTCAGAATGGAGCTATGATTTTTTGTCTGTGGGCTGCTCAAAGCCACTGTGGGAAAGCTGGTATGCAGTCTCCACTCTGAGGGTCACAGAGTGACGTCTGGACTGGGAGACCTTGGGAGAGAGATACAGTGAGTATGAACAGCTCCAAAGGTGGGACCTAGATGGAGGGGAAGAGTGAAGCTTTCAGTGTTTGGCAGTAGGAGAGCTGTCTTGCAGCCTGGGACCTCAGGGGCATACAGTGAGGCCAGTTTTGGTGCACCTGATAAGGGGCCAGTCACTTCAGGAGAGATCCCAACAACAGGTGGCTTTCCTGGGCAAGTCTCTGCTTAGCCAAAGTTAATGGTTTAAAGCAGGCATCCTCAAACTACGCCCGCAGGCCACATGCAGCCTGCCTAGGACATTTATCCTGCCCTCCAGATGTTTTTGCCACCACTGCCTATCCTGCTTAGCAACCAACTCATCCTGGGGCCTGCAGTCCGGCCCTCCAACAGTCTGAAGGACAGTGAACTGGCCCCCTGTTTAAAAAATTTGAGGACCCCTGGTTTAAAGTGTCTTTTAAGTGGGCTGAGTAGAAATTTAGGTTCTCAACCCTACGGGGTTTGGAAGGAAAGAAATCAGCAGAGGCCTCCAGTCTCCATCTTATACAGCGATATCATGATTATGTTTAGCATCCCATACCCCAGAAGATCACCTGTTGCCCAGACAATATTCACCAAGATATATAGATATACACACACATACTCCTTTCATTTTTTTTTTACCTTTTTTCTTTTTTTTAACATTCTCCCCCTAGGTTTTCCCCTTTTTCTTCCTCACTTTTCTTTCTTCATTTTTCTAGTGTAATATAATTTTCTATTGTTGACTACTTTAATAATAAGAACTTCATTTTTGCTATTGTTTCTGCCCCTATTATTTGGTTCCCCCCCCCCAATTTTATCCTGTATGGTTTTCTGTTTGTTTGTTTTAGTTTGACTTATAGTATTTTTTTCCCTCTCCTTTTGGTGGAGGTGGGATACTGTGTCTCCTTAGGCTGGAAAAGAGCTTCTGACCTCAGGTAACCACCCAATCCAGCACCCCCAGAGGTTGGGGCTTTTTAATATGTGGGAAAAAGTATCCTACTGTAAATCTTTATTACTCCTGTCTCCCTCCTTCTGTGCCTTTCTTCATTTTGTCAATATTTCCTTCTATTCACTCCTTCTCCTTTCTATTTTTTCTTTTTTTTAATCTTTTTTTCCTTTCTTGTTCTTCAATATACTTATCCTTTTAGTCCTATACCAAAAGAACTCATAAAAACCTTAGGCCAAAGGCATGGTAACTTAAAGAGGAAGAGGAAGTGAAAGGAAAATTACAGCAAGGAAACAGATAAAAGAACATGCTTATGAGGAAGAAACAGCAGAAAAATCATGGCAACATGAAATACCAGAACAGAGCAACCACCCCAGGAGACCATGAAGTAGTTACTGCACAGGATTCCACCTATAAAGAAATGTTAGAAATGAGAAAAGGGGAACTTAAAATATGGAAGATAAAGACAATGAAGGAAATAGCTGAGAACCTGAAAAATAACCAAAAGGAAATCCAAAATCAAAATCAAATAAGAGATGAATGATATGAAGAATATAGAAAGGATATAGGAGAGCTGAAGAAACTGAAGCAATTAGGGAACTTAAAGATGCAGTAGAAAGTATCAATAACAGATTAGACTATGCAAAAGAAATCTCAGTGGTAGATAACAAAGCTCTTAAGATAACTCAGATAGTCAAAAAGGCAAAAAAAAAAAAAGAGAGAAAGAAGGCAGAACATTCAATGACAGAATTATGGGACTTTATGAAGCCTTAAAGTAAAAAATACCATGCATGAAAGAAGGTTCTCCAGACCTGAAGAAGCTTTTCATGCCTGTGAAAGTGAATATGCAGCAATTGTAGAAAATGAATGGAAAGAGTGTTGTCAAAAATGATTTACAAGAATGCAAAAGTCCATAGAATGTCATGGAAATTACTTTGAAAAAATATAGTAATAAAAATTATTCTACATTTCTTAATTTTTGTGTATCTTAAAACTTTCTTAGTGTACCTTGTACTCATAGAATTTTTTCAGAATTTTTTGGAAACAGTAATAGAACAATAACACATTACCTCTGTAGCAGCTTTATTTCATTGCTTAATTAGTTGCATTGTCTTTATTTTCAATGCCTTAAAATTCAACAATTATTGGATTCATTTAGTTGTCATGAAGTAAGACAAATCTTTAATTATATTTCATATTCTAACCATTCTAATGGTTTTGTTCACTCACAATGTTCACGAAGAGAAAAGAATTGTTTTGAGATTTTTATGTCAGTCTTAACTCTAATATCAATGAAGTTATATGTAAACTACATACATGACAGAAAGTTTCATCAATGTAAATGGTTTCCCCTCATTTACCAACTTTTTTTCTAGATATAACTTGTTCTCTATTTTCACTTTAATTGTCTTTATACCTCACTTGCACAGTGTAATATTAATGAAGTAAATTTTAAATTTACATATCAACCATTATTCTGTCTGAAAATATACCAAAATTCCAAGTTTTAGAAAACAGTGGAATATTTAATTTATCTAGTCAGATTTGCCCTAAAATCTATGTCAAAGGTTAAGAGATATAAAGAATCTAGGTCAGGTACATCCTTGGGTATTCTCCATTAAAGAGAATATGTGTTGTATAAGAAGATGTTATCTCAAAGAAACTGCCTTTCTGAGGAAGACTTCTTTTTAACCTCCAAAGCTAATTCTAGTCTTGGCCAAACATTATTCTTATAGTGGATAGGGGATAGATTTGGGTTTTTTGAGGAAATATATGACCCTAGATTGACTTCAAGGTTTCTGATTTTAAAAGAAATAGCTAAATGGTCATTACAGAGCTTGCAGAAGAACAATGTGTGTGAAGACAGTGAGAATATCAGATTCAGATACATCCACATTTTAAGTTTGACTTTGACTTTAATACGTATATTGAAATGGAAATATTAATTAAGCATCAGGAGTTTTTAGTTCAAGGAAAACATTTGGAGATACATAATTTTGGAGGATTCATTGCAGGAAGACATGGAAGCCATAAATATAAATGAGATTTTACAGAAAGAAAATGCAGAATAGCTCAAGATAGTATATGAGGAACATCTACATTTATCGGCTAGGTATTATTGACCAATTCAACTAAAAATAGTTATTATTTTTTGATTGTTAAATAGGTCCAAATTTTGATGCTAAACACTTAACATGAATGATGTCATATAATCCACAGAATAATGACATGAGATCCATACTAGAATTAATATCTTCATTCTATAACAAGGAAGCAGGGGTTCAGAGAAGTTCAGTGACTTTACCAACCCACATATCTAGTAAATGGGAGAGGCAGAACTGTATTTTAGCCCATATTCTTGACCATCATCATGTGATTTCCAAATATTTATTGAATAGTCAGACATAATATAAGGAACTTGGAATATAGCATTAAAAAGAACAGCAGATGCTGCTTTCATGGGGCTTAGTTTCTTGTAGTAAAATAAGCTTTAGACATGTAAGTTAATAAAAGAAAACATAAACAAATGTATTAAGTGCTACCAAGGAAATAATTAGAGAAAAATGATAATACTATTAAACATAGTACTGGAAGGCCAAGCCAGAGCAATCAGAGAAGAGGAAGAAATGAAGGGCATCCACATTGGGAAAGGAGAATTCAAACTATCCTTGTTTCCTGATATTATTCTTTGTCTAGATGTCTCCACCAAAAGACTCATGGAATTGTTAAATAAAGTTATCAAAGTCTCAGGTTATAAAAATAAAACCCATGTACACAATTCAGAAGCATTTCTGTATACTAATTACAGTCAAGCTGAGAATCCAGTCAAGAACTCAGTATCATTTACAATAGCTATGAAGTAAAGAAAATAGTTAGGAATATATTTCACCAAGCAGGTGAAAGACCTCTAAAGGAGAACTTCAAAGAATTTGTAGATAACACAAAGGGAAAAATATTCCATGTTCGTGGATTGGTTGAATCAACATATTTAAGAAGTCCATTCTACTCAAATGGATTTAAATATTCAACAGAATTCCCATCAAAATACCAATATCTTATTTCACACATCTAGAAAAAAATTATCTTTCATTTGTTGTAGAACCAAAATTTCATAAATAGACAAAGTAATTTAAAATGAAAATAAAAAAACTGAAGGCTTCATATCACCTGACTTCAAATTATACTACACTACAAGTCCATGGTAACCAAATCAGCATGGTACTAGTATGAAAGTATAGACCTATATCAATGGAACAGAATAAAGAACACAGAAGTAAAACCATAGAGCTATGACTAAGTGATCTCCAATAAAGTGGGCCAAAACATAGATTAGGGAAAGGTTTTATTCAATAAATTGGAAAATTGGACAGAAATATACAAAAGAATGAAACAGAAGGCTTAGGTATCATCATATACTTTTTTTTATTGTCTGGGATTCACTGAAAGTATAAAGAATTGGGTTACACTGATTGCAGTTGTTAGATAAATTCCCCCTTGTAATGGTGTCCCACTCCCAAGAAGTGTGTCATATACTATGACCCCCATCTCCCTTCCTCCTCACCTCTCCCCGATTCCTCATTATTCTACCTCAACCCTTGTATTAGATCATCTACTGCTTCTTTTTAGAAGTGAGCACATTGAATTCTTGCTTCTCCCTTCTTGTGATACTTTACTAAGAAGAATGTGTTCCACCTCCATCCAGGTTATTACAAAAGATGTAAAGTAAATTCACCATCATTTTTAGTGGCTAAAGAGTATTCCATAGTATATATATACCACAGCTTGCTAATCCATTCCTGGGATGGTGAACATTTGGGGAATTTAACTAGAAACAGAAAAGAAAGGGCTCATATATGCTCAATAAAAAGACAAAGACAAACATTACAACTGATACCACAGAAGTACATTTAATTTACCTTTTGGTGATTGTAAATAGAGCTGCCATAAACAGTCTAGTGCAAATGTTCTAATGATAAAATCATTTTATTTTCTTTTGGGTAGATACCTAGTAATAGGATTGCAGGATCAAATGGAAGGTCTAATTTGAGTTCTTTAAGGATTCTCTATACTTCCTTCCAAAATGGTTGTATTAATTTGCAGTCTCATCAGCACTGTAGAAGTGTTGTGTTCTCTCCACATTTATGCCAGCATCTGCATTATATACAATAATTAACTTAAGGTCGATAAATGACTTAAATGTAGGGCATAAAACCATAAAAATTCTAGAAAAAAATATAGGAAAACCTTTTGTAGACATAAGCCTAATCAAAGAATTCATGCATAAAACCCAAAAGACAAATACAGCAGCAATAAAAATAAATAAATGAGACTTAATTAAATTTAAAAGTTACTGTATATCAAAGGAAATAATCAACAGAGTAAACAGGCAACCTATAGAATGGGAGAAAATATTCACAAACCATGTGTCTGACAAAGGGCTGAATTCTAGAATCTACAAAGAACTTAAACAATTAGCAAAACCATATTTAAAACCTCATCAAAAGTGATAAAAGGCATAACAGAATCTTTTTAAAGAATATAGACAAACTAGATCACCCATTTGATCCTGCAATACTACTACTAGGCATCTATGCAGAAGAAAAAAGTCATTTTATCATAAAGACATTTGTACTGAAGTGTTTATTGCTGCTCAACTTATAATTGCCAAATTGTGGAAACAATCTAAATGCCCAGCAATACAGGAATGGATTAACAAGCTGTGGTATGTGTATACCATTGAATACTATTCAGCCACTAAAAAACATGGTGACTTAACATCTTTTTACCCTGATAGAGTTGAAACACGTTCTTCTTAGTAAAACATCACAATGGAGAAGCAAGAATCCAATGCACTCAATTCTTATATGAGGACAATTGATGTTAGTACACGGCAGGGGGTGGGGGAAAGGGGGAGCAAAGAGAAGGAAGGAGGGAGGGGCTTGGGGGGTCATGGTGTATGACACACCTCTTGGGAGTGGGACACAATTATAAGAGGAACTTTACCTAACAAATGCAAGCAGTGTAACCCGGTTCTTTGTACCATCAATGAATCCATAATAATAATAATAATAATATAGACAGATGGCAAAAAAAGAGAGAAAATTCTCCACATTACTGATCATCAGAGAAATGCAAATTAAAACCACACTGAAACATCACCTTAGCACTGACAGAATGGCCATTACTAAAAAGTCAAAAAGAGAAAAAACAAAAACAGAGGCCAGCATGAACATAGAGAAAAACATACACTAATACACTATTAGTAGGATTACAAGCTGGTACAACCACTGTGGAAAGCAGAATAAAGATTCTTCAAAGTGCTGAAAGTAGACCTATAATTCAATCCTGCAATCCCACTTTTCGGTATCTTCCCAGAGAAAAGAAATTGTTTTTTATCAAAAAGGCAACTGCACTTCAACATTTATTACATCATCGTTCACAATTGTAAAGATATGGAATCAACCTAATTGACTCTCAATTTATGACTGGTAAAATGATATATCTCATACCATGGAGTTATAGTCATAAAAAGGAATAAAATAATGTCATTCACAGCAACTTGAATTGAATTGGAAGCTATTATCTGAAATGCAGTATCTCAGCAATGTAACAACAAACACTACATGTTCTCATTAATAATTAGAAGCTAAATGATGGGTACACTTGGGTAAAAAAGATATGTAAAGGACATTGGATACTAACAGTTTGTGGGGAAGGCACTGAGAGACATGAACTTTCCTTTTGGGTACAGTGGACACTGTCCTGGTGGTGGGCACACTGAAACCCTGACTTCTGCATTATACAGTGTATTCATGTAACGAAAATATTTGAATTCGTTAATATTTTGAGCAATAACAAAAGATCAGTCAAGAAGTCAGTGAAAATAGTAAGGATGGAAAACATTTGCAAAAAAAAATTTATTTCAATTTTTGAACAGAAAGATTCATCTACCAATCCTAAGCAAGGCTTTCTATCCCATATGAGATGGAAAGAATCATAACAATATTAGCCACCAGAAGTTGAAGCCTGCAGTTCTCAGCCCACAGCAGTACTTACAGGTTCAGGGCCACCAAGGAAAACTCAACACTCAATGCAATGGTTGGAATAACTCTTTACTCTCAGAAAGGAGAAGGAAGAAGCCAGATTAGTGTCTGTATTTTACACCAGTCTGTAATGGCCAGCCAGTTCCTCCTGATAGTTGATACAGGTTATTGGACTGCATACACCCCACTCATGTTGCAGATAAAGATCCCATTTCCATCACAAGTTGTACAGATATACTTCTGCGGCTATGCAAGTGCCGTATGAAACTTAATTAAATTGAAAAGTTACTGTACATCAAAGTAAATAATCAACAAAGTAAACAGGCAACTTAGAGAATGAAAGACACACTAAGTATGATAGACGTACTTAATACAGGGAATTTCCCTGAGTACCCAAATAAGGGGATGGCCACTTCTAATAACGAAGGATCTGGAGCCAAATAACAGCTTGGTACCCAGATCCCATACAGGGGAATGTTCTAGGCCCAGGTAACTGATGGGGCAATCCTGGAGAGGGGTAGTAGGCTGCCCAGTGGCTGCTTCCAGAATAACTGCATTGTCAAATAAAAAATGCTCAGGCATGTGAATATAAGCTGCAAATAAGTATCCAGTAACGAAGTAGGAATTTACGGGTAGGAACCAAAGCAGGATAATTGATGGTGGGAAGTCCTGGGGAAAACTACTTAGAATGAGGTCAAGAACACAGGTTGAAGTGATTGTAAATTTTGCAGTGTGGTTATAGACTACTCTAAGAACATTTATAAGAGAAGGTTGACCTTCTGAAGTTTCCCACAGGATATAACCATAATGTATTTGCTATGCTACAAATGTGTTCATTAATATTTTAATGCAGCTGATTTTTTTTATTATTAGGTTTTCTTACCAAAATTTTTTAAAGTAGCTTCTTATTGCCCCCAAATATTTATTCATGTAAACAGGCATGTGATTCTTAAGATTTCTCCTTTAATTAATATTACTTTCTGATTTCCTGTTTATGTTAATCAGGAATTAAATATTAATAGATTATCTCTGATTCAACCTACAGAGATTATAAATGGTATTCTGGAGGAAAAAGAAACTGACATCCATTTTACTTACTATACCTCTGTTGAATACCTCATTAGCGCTTTAATTCATGCAAAGAAGTTAAAATGTGCTAAAAGTGAAAATTCCTAAATGGGAAGTACTTTGCTTCCAGTTCACGTTGGCAACAAAGTACAATAATTGGGGTGGGGGAAAGGAATGTTGTAAGAAAGAGTTGTCTGCATTGGTAGCTGAGTTGAGTCACCATGTGGACTTCTGATAGAGAGGAACATTAGAAGCAAGGAGACCTAGACATGTGATCTCATCCCTTCTCCAAGAAATAAATGAATTAACATGAAGAGGGTATTACTATAATGCTCACTTTCACAATCTGACATTATACAGCTCTAAAATCACTTCTGAGCTGCTAAAATGTAGTCTTGGCTTATAAATGCAGCTATAATATCACTTCTTGTGATATTATAACATCATGTGTGCTTATGAATGAAAATTAAAATGAAGATTTACAAGGATCACTGTTTTATCCCTGACATTATCTATTGTATTGTTAGCTTCCTTGGCAACAAGACCCCCTCTGAAAAGGATATCAGAATGACTGATGACATGTAGATGACCCCATTTGTAAGTGTGAAAAATAAAACCCCTTCCTTTTACTGTCTTACTTCAGCATTTATCATATTAATTTTTCATGGCTAGAAGAGTTAAGGATTATGCACATAAAGATAGAAACCAGTGAATATAATGCCCCCAAATATTTAATTTCTCTTACAACAGAAGGACCTGTATATGTTCCATATACATAGAATCATTGTATTTTATTTTTGAAATTTGTTAGTCATTTACTCTTTATTATAAACTAGCTAAATTTTAGTGTTACAATTGCAATGAATTTGATAGTATTCTATACTTTATCACCACTTCACAGTTCACAGCTATGATGGGCTTCAGGGTTCAGAGCTGTGAGTAAAGTCAGTGGAACTGCTACCAGGGGCATGGACAGGAATTTCTGAGTCCTGGGTGGTCAGAAAGGACAGTAGGGCTGGAACCAGATCACAGAGCCGTTCAGGATCCACAGTTGGACATTTGACATTATCCAGTCAAAAGAGAAACAAAACAAAGGGAATAAAGAAAGCCTAAGACATTTTTAGGACATCGTCAATACCACTCTTTATATGTATTCTGAGAGTCCTAAAGGAGGAAAGGAGCAAAATGCTCATTTAAGGAATTATTGAATAGAAATTTTCCAAGTCTTGAGAAACATATGAACATCCACGTATGTGAAGCTCAAAAATTTATAAAGAGTTTAAAACCAAGGAAGGGTTTATCAAGACACATTATAATCAATAATCAGAAGTCAATTCAGAAACCAATGAAAAAGAGAGTTTTTTATACTTAACAATAATTTATGAATCGATCAAAATAGCTAGAAAAGAGGATTTCAAATGTTCCCAACACAAAGAAATGACATGTTTGAAGTGAAATATATGCCAGTTATCCTTATTTCATTATTATACATTGTATACATTTGCCCCATAAATGCAGAGGGTTCCAAAGTAATGTATACACAATTTAAGATGGGAAAAAGCGTATTAAAATTGTAACACTCACTATATACTGGCATTTGTTTTCTTGTAGATTGTATCTTGTACCTCTTATAATTGCAGACGTCAAATGTGACTTAGTATTACAATTTTAATAGTTTTTTCCTTTCTTAAAATGTGTATACAAAAGCACAGGGTGAGGTTGGGGGTTTGCAGAGAGGCCTCTGCCTTCGTTAGACCCGCACAAGGTGCTGGGATAGTCGGGTCTCCCCTTTCTACCTCTGCAAGCGCCCAAAGTGACCACGAAGGTGATGACAGCCCCAGGGAAGCTGCGCTCCAGGGAATAACATCCAAAAAATGCCCAGAAGAAACTTCCTGCCGGAAAAACTGAAAAAGAAGTATTTATAACACTGGAATTTGTGAATAATTTGTCAAAATGGCAGAAAATAATGAAACTATAGATGTCAGGCTCAAAACCAGTTGGAGTAGAAGTGCTGACAGAAAGGATGGCTATGGGTGAAGTAGAAAGATGTCACTGTGGAGAAAAGGGACGTTTTATTAAGGAGCCAGGAAAGGAAGCACAGCTGTTCGTCCATAGGGTTGGATTTAGATCATTCCTGTGGGCACAGATTTTTAGGCCCTCTTAAACAGAAACTGCAAGATGCTGCAGGTCAGTGTTTTCCAATCAAGAACTGCAATGGTAGGCACTCTTCAGGGTTCCATCTAAGAGAAAAATTCCTATCAGCGAACTCTTGTTAGATGAGCGTCCTTACCCACCTCCATCAGATTTAGCCTTTAGGTGGCATTTTATTAAACGACACACTGCTACTAAAAATCCCAAATCAGATGAATGGGTAAGCACAAACTTTGTTTTAGGGTGAACTGAAAGATGGGGAGCTAGAACCAAGAAGAAACGTGGAAAAGGATGCAGACTGTTTCTCACAGACCAGTGTTCATCCCTATGTGGCAACCACTAACACTGCCCCTGCCTGGCTCAGTGATGAACCTGGTTCCAAATAACAGCGTAGAAGACAGTGATATGGATTCAGATGATGAAGTCATAACATTTTGCCCAAGTTCCAAGAAAAGAAACAAACCCAAATGGAAACTAGGTGTTGAAATCCTGCAGTTGGAAACACCTCCTGAGTACCATGCCCAGATTGATTGCATCCTCTGTCTTGTACCAGACCTCCTTCAGATCAATAACAATCCCTGTTACTGGAGAGTGCCAGGTAAATACGCAGCTGAAGCTCTGCTAGAATGAGAACCAGACTGTACCTTTATCCTTCAAGACTCAGCACAGGAAGGCTATTTGTTCTTCATTAGTTTTAGATGCTATAATCATTCTTTCGTGCTAAAATTGAATCACAAGTTTAGCTTTGATGTATACGATCCTTTCGCCTTCCCTTCTCCTGATATTACGGGGCTCCTAGAACATTGTAAGGACTGCAGCACCTGTATGTTCTTTGAACCGTATCTGTGCACCCCTTTAATCCAGACTTTCCCCCTTTTCCTGCAGCCATATATGCAGAACAGTTATCTGTAACTGTACAACTTATGATGGCATCGATGCCCTTCCAATTCCTTCTTCTATGAAATTAGAACTGAAGGAATATCATTATAAATAAAAAATTTGAGTATTCAGGATTCATTTAGCATTTTTCTTATTATACCACTTTGAATTTTTCTACAAAGGCAGTGGACTCTAAAATAAACCTCTGCCCTAAATTTTACTTCAAGATCAGTTTTTTAAAGATACACAAATTGTTTAAAGTTATACACTAGAAGGATTTTTGTTGTTGTTGTTGCTGTTAGTTCTTTTTTTTTTAATTTCGTCTATAAATTACATGTGTTTATTTGGTTTCCACTTTTTGCCTTCACTGAATTAAAAAGGCTTAAAATTTGATAACAATAACAATGTTTAAGATAAGGACTAGAAACAAAAACCTCATAAAAAACAAATGAAGATAAATACATTTGGAAAAGAAATAAGACAATTGCTGCAACAAAATATTGAGTAATAATAATTATGTTGCAAAAAAATTAACATTCACATTGTCAGATGAAAGTACGTCTATTATAGAATGCTTTGGCTCTGATGTTCAGTATGGAGTCATCAGTTAACTTCTTCATCTTTTTTTCCCCAAAGTCTCAAAAAGTCTCTTCTTTCTTTTCTTTCTCTCTTTCTTTCTTTCTTTCTTTCTTTCTTTCTTTCTTTCTTTCTTTCTTTCTTTCTTTCTTTCTTTCTTTCTTTCTTTCTTTCTTTCTTTCTTTCTTTTTGAGACTTTGGAAAAAGATTTTTAAAAGCAGCAAAAGAAAAAAGAAAATGATCACATAAAGGGAACCCTTATGAGGCTATGGGAAAATTTATCAGCAGAAAATCTTACAGGTCAGAAGAGAGTAGGGTGTTATATTCAAAGAAAAAAATAACTGCCAATCAAGAATACATTACCTGCCCAACTGACCTTTAGATAAAAGGATACTTATAGATGCCCATACGGATACTTATAGATGCCCATACATAACATGCTGAGGAAGTTCATCATTACCAGACCTTACTTACAAGAAATGCTAAAAGAAGTTCTTCAAGCTGAAATGAAGGGTACTACTTAATAAAAATAAAATTATTTGAAAATATAAAACATACTGAAAAGATAATAATATAGTTGAATTTATAATATGATAAATGTTAATACAGTGCACTACAGATCAAATGTACCTAACAAACATATATAGAACATTCAGTCTGGCAGCAACAGAATGCATATTCTTCTAAAGCACACATGCTAACTTTTTAAAGATATATGTTTGGCCACAAAATAAGTCTTCAGAAATTTTAGAAGACAGAAATTATATCAAGTATCATCTCCAGATGCAACATTATAAAATTGTAAACAGAAAGAAGACTACAAACTCATGAATTATGTGGAAATCAAACAACTTTTTTGAACAACCAGTAAGTGAAAGAATAAATCAAAAAGGGAAATCAAAAAGTACTTTGTAAGAAATTAAAATGGAAATGCAAAATAACAAAACATTTAGGAGGCAATAATAGCAGTCCTAAGAGTGAGGTTTATAGCAATAAACACCTATACGGGGGAAAAAAAACTCACATGAAAAAGCTAATGTTATACTTTAGAAAATAAAAAAGTTACTAAGTCCAAAATTAGTAGAATGTAGCACACAACAAGATTAGACCACATATAAATAAAGTAGACACTAGAAAAAAAAACAGGAAAATAAATGAAAATAAGAGTTTTTTAATAAAGATAGACAAAATAGCTTGAGGCTCTGTCTCAAAAAATAAATAAAAATTAAAAAAGAAAAATGGGACTTATATAAAATGATAAATGAATGCGAAAATATTAAAACTAATACCACAGAAATTTGAAGTGTCAGGAGACATCATTATGAAAAACTATGCACAAATAAATTGGATAAACTATAAGAAATGGACAAATTCCTAGAAATATACTGCAAACCGAGAATGAATCATGAATAAGTAGAAAGTATTAATGAACATAATGAGTGAAAATATTGAATCAGTTATCAAGATTCTCCCTAGAAAGAAAAGCTTAGGGCAGGATGGCTTCACTGGTATATTCTTCCAGAATTACTCATATAGAAATTTCAAACAAGGACACTATCCTCAAAATATGACAAGTCAATATTCCTGATGAACATAAATGCAAAAATTATCAACCAAATAATACCAAATTGAATTTAACAGCATAATGAAAAACTTATACATCATGTTCAAGTGGGATTTTTTTTTCTTTGGATGCAACAGTAGTTCAACATATGCAAATCAGTCAATATGAAAAACCACATTACAAGAATGAAAAAATGAATTATATCATCATCTCAACTGACACAGAAAAAGCATTTGACTAAAATGAACATCTGTTCATGAAACAATTCAAATATAGAATGAATACACCACAACATAAAGAAGGCAATATATGACGAGCTCACAACTAACCTCGTACTCAATGTTGAAAAGCTGACAGCTCTTCCTCTACCATGATGAATAAGACAGAATGTGAATGCTAACGTTAACTTTCACCACTTTTTTTTTTTCTTGAGTCAGAGTCTCACCCTTGGTACAATTGCTGTAAGCTATTCACCCTTGGTACAATTCTGTCATGTCATAGCTTACAGCAATCTCAAACTTTTGGGTTTAAGCAATCCTCTTGTCTCAGCCTCTCAAGTAGCTGGGACTACAGGCACCCACCACAATGTCTGGATATTTTTATAGATGGGGTCTCACTCTTGCTCAGGCTAGTTTCAAACTTCTGAGCTCAAGGGATCCACTCACCTCAGCCTACCAGAGTGACAGGATTACAGGCATAAGCCTCTGCGCCCAGCCACTTCTATATATCACTGGAAAGCCTAGAAGAAGAAATTAAGCAAGAAAAAGAAATAAAAGGTGTCCAAAATCAGAAAGGAAGATATAAGATTGTTCGTGTTTACTACTGATGTGATCTTGTACATAGAAAACACTAATGGTCTTAAAGGAAACATTTTTAAAACTATAAAATGAATTCAGTAAAATTGCAGGACACAAAATCAGCATACAAAAAATTAGTTAAGTTTCTATATATTAACAATAAGGTATAAGAAAGAAAAATTAAAAAATAATCACCTTTACAATACAAAGGTCACTATGAAAGTTTTGAGACATACTGTGATATAGTCCACTATTTTACTTCCAAGAAATATAATTCCTGGTTCACCCAGGCAAGTTTCAACTTGCTCTGCTTAGGCTTATCAGTGTTGCTGGGAAGGCTTCATTGGTTTCCGCCTGCATGGCACTCAGTTGGCTTCAGATATGGAGCTTGGAAGAGAGCAGTTTCTCTTGGTGATGATTTCCTGTGATTTTAAAAGTGTGTTAAATGAGACTCAAAGACTCGAGGGTTTGGAATGAGCCTTCAGGAACCTTATCCTTCCAGCATGACAAGGAATTTTCTGTAGTTTCAAAAATTTAGAAGAGACAGAACTTCCCTGAAAGAGGAGAGGAATTGTTCATCTACAGTTTCATGAGGAAGGAGGAAGGATGGGGGAGGAGAAAAGGGGGTTGGTAAGCTAAGGGGTACAATATAGGAAAATATGGCACACATCCCGGGTGAAGGGCTCAACTACAATTTGAACTTTAACAAATGCACACAATGTAACCTAACCATGGTTATCCTTGTATTAATCTGAAAAACATAAAGGTAGGGAGAGTAGTGGGTGTAGTGAAACCACAGTGACTGAGAAAAAAACATTGATGCTGTGGAAAACTGGCTCAGGAAAACAATTTAGGAACATTTAAAGGCACTGTAGTAGCACTATAGATTAGATGGCTGGCAGTATCACAAATCCTGCATGATTATCTTTGAGTCAGGAAACTTTCATCCCAATGAGTTCTTCACACTTTGGCAGTTGAGCAAAAGTACATCCATGTTGAATGGTGTGAAAGAATACTGGTCAGATTCGATGAAGGTAATTCTAGATGTATTTCTGACATAACTCCTGGTGATGAAACCTGGTTTTACCAGTTTGAGCCAGGGAATAAGTATCAGTTTACAGTGTGGATTTTTTTTTTTTTTTTTTGCACAATGAAAATTCACCAATGAAAGTGAAGCACCCCCAAAATGAAAAGTGTCAGAAAGAAAATGGTGGTCACTTTCTCCTCCAGAAGTGGTCTTGTTGCACCTACTCCTCTGTAGTAAAGAAGTACAGGACAGTATGCCTAGCAAGAGTATTTGGAAAGCTTTCAGAATGACGAGAAAGGACAGGACTGCAGGGACCACTTTGCAACATGACAATGTGTCTGCCCACACAGCCAAGATTATTAACTTTTTGATTCCTGGAGTCCACAGAGGTGAACCTTATGACTCATCCACTTTACAGTCCTGATCTGGCCCCAGGTGATTATTTTCTTTTCCCTACATTGAAAGTTCACATGCATGGAAGAAGATTCTCCAGCCCTAAAGAAGCTGTTCAAGCCTACGACAGTGAGCTTAAAGCACTTGAAGAAAATTAGTGGAAAGAGTGTTTTCGACAATGGCTTACAAGAATGGAAATGTACATAGAATGTTGTGGTGATTATTTTGGAAATACATAGTAATAAAAATGATTTTATGTTTCTAAATTTTTGTTTATGTCAAATATTTGTAGTGCCCTTCATAATAATCAGAAATAATAAAATATCTTGTTACAGATCTAAACAAGGTGGTAAAATATTTCCATGCTGAAAATATTGATGAATAAAAATGAAGGATGGAAAAATAAAATTAAAATATATATTTTGTGCATATGTTGCAAGAATTAATATTGTAAAAATGTGTATACAACTTGAAGGAATTACAGTTTCAATGTTGTCCCTATCATAATTTTAATGGCATTTTTCATAGAAACAGAATAAAATTATAAACATCACATGATATCAGAAAATATGCTGATAGCCAAAGAAATCTTCAGCTTAAGAAGAGCAAATATGGAGGCATCCATATTTTTCTAATGCATATAAAATTATGTGACAAATCTATAGTAATTAAAACAATATGGTACTGGCAAAAACCTAGATATATAGATCAAAGGAATAGATTAGAGAGCCCAGAAATAAACCCACACGTATATGGTTAATTAATCTTCAATAAAGATATTTAGATCATACAATGGAGAAATTATTGTCTCTTCAACAACTATTTATTTTTGAAACTACGATGTCTACAAGCAAAAGAATGAAACTGTGCCTTTGTCTACATTCTACACAACAATCAACTCAAAGTGGTTTAAAGCTATTAATTTAAGACGCAAAAATATTAGAAGAAAACATAAAGTAAAAGCTCCTAGATCTTGATGTTGGCAATTATTTTGGTAGGTGTAATACTAATTTTAAGAAAAATTAAAAAAAAGGTGGGATGACATCAAAGTAAAAAAAAAATTCTACAGGGTAAAGGAAATAATCAACAAAATGAAAGGCAACCCGTGGAATGGGAGTAAAATATTTGGAAATGATATACATGTATATAAGGAGTTAATATTCCAAATATATGCATAAGGAACTCTCACAACTCAATAGCGAGCAACAAATAACCCAACTTAAAAGTTGGCAAAGGCTATGAAAAAAATTTTTAAGATGCTACATAAATGGCTAACAGATATATGAAAAGATGCTTAACATCACTAATCATCAGAAAAATGCAATCAATACCAAAATGAAATATCACCTCACTCTTTGGAATAGCTATTATCAGAAAGTGAGAAGGTAACAAGTGCTAACAAGTATGTGATAAAGAAGGAACCCTTGATACTTATGCTGGAAATTTAGTCCAGTTATTTTGGAAAACAGTATTGAGGGTCCTATAAAAAATAAAAACAGAAGTATCATACTATCCAACAGTCCAACTTCTTGGTATCTATCAAAGAGTAATAAAGGGCTCGGCACCTGTGGCTCAATCGACTAAGGCGCCAGCCACGTACACCTAAGGTGGCGGGTTCGAATCCCCAGCCTGGACCCACCAAACAACAATGATGGCTGCAACCAAAAAATGGTCCAGCGTTGTGGCGGGTGCCTGTGGTCCCACCTACTTGGGAGGCGGAGGCAGGAGACTCACTTGAGCCCAGGAGTTGGAGGTTGCTATGAGCTGTGATGCCATGGCACTCTACTCAGGGGGATAGCTTGAGGTTCCATCTCAAAAAAAATAAAAAAATAAATAAATGCAAGCTTAATTAGTAGAACATTCCTTTCTTTTTTTGGGAATATTCTTTCAATTAATGATAAACCTACTTAAGAATTCTTAGAAATAAGACATAAGAATAATGACAAATACTTTTTTTAGGGTTTTTTTTTTTTTTTTACTTTTTTAGTTTTAAAGTTAGCCATCTAAAAGGGAAAGTATTAGACATGGTAATTTGGTATTTACACTTGAGGGAAAGTAAGAATTACCTTTTGTATTTGACTTTAAGTAGTCTACCTCTCACAGCAAATTTGAAATGATCAAATTTGCCAAATTCTCCCCTTTCTAAATAGCCTAATCCAGGCACTTATCCCAAATTCACTTTCCATGGAATTGAAAAGAGTGTGTTTGGATTTGTAATCCTGAAATATTGGTCCAGGAAACACTTAAAATAGAGGAGAAGGAAAGGAGGCTAGAGTTAAGAAGACAGATTAGCCTAGGAGTTGACTGGGCTTTTACTGTAATTGATTATTTGCTGGTAGAAAGAAACAACATTCAGAAAACTTCATAGATGCCCCAGTGGTCTAGCTTTCAAAATAAAAATGTACTCTTCAACCATTATAAAAGTAATTTTATACAGATTTTTCTTTTTATTTGTTTACTTACTTATTTTTGTTTAGCAGGCCCTGGCTGGGTTCGAACCAACCAGCCCCAGGGATGGGGTGGTGCTCTAACCATTTAGTTACAGGCGCCAGCTCAGATTTTTCTTTATTTTTTAAATTACATACAGAAGATGAAACAGAAAAAGAAAAATTATGACTCAAGTTGATATTCTCTTGGGAAAGAACAAGATAATACTTCGTGAAAGGACAGATAGATACATAATTACCATATTCTTCCTGATTGCTTTAAAGAGCCTTTGTTCTCATATATTCTGTTAATTCTAAGAGGATGCAGTCATTCTTAATATTCCTACCCTGTCCCCCACCCCTTTATACTTTATATACATTGAAATGTATGTATTTCAATGTATATAGTTATTTCAGAATTTAGTCAAAGAGATCCAATGCCTCTGGATCATTACCAAAATGCCACTAATTTTTATTTTGGCTGTTCAGATATGTATGGCAGTACCTCATCGTGGCCTTAATTTGGATTTCCCTGATGGCTAATGATGTTATACATCCTTTCATGTTTTTTGCCTATTTTCTAATTGGATTGGATTTTTTTTTTTTTTTTTACTGTTGAGTTTTGAGAGTTCATTTTATATTCTAAATATTTGTCCTTGGTTAGATAGATGATTTGTAAACATTTTGAAATTTTGATGAAATATTCAGTCTCTTGAATTTTTCTTTTTTTTTTTTCTTTTTTTTAAGAGACAGAGTCTCACTTTATTGTCCTTGGTAGAGTGCCATGGCATCACAGCAACCTCCAACTCCTCAGCTTAGGCGATTCTCTTGCCTTAGCCTCCCGAGTAGCTGGGACTACAGGTGCCCGCCATAATGCTCAGCTATTTTTGTTGTTGTTGTTGCAGTTTGGCTGGGGCCAGGTTTGAACCTGCCACCCCCTGCTACAGGCACCACCCTTGAATTTTTATTTTTGTTCTTGGTTTTAAGGATCATGCTTTTGGTGTCGCATCTAACTTCACCAAACTGCGTTCCTAAGATTTTCTCGCGTGTTGTCTTCGAAAAGTTTTTTTAATCTTTAGTTTTATATTTAAGTCTGATTCTATGAGTAATTTTTGTGTAAGCTGTGAAGTTTGGGTTGAGGTTCATTTTTTATTTTGTGTATGGATATCCAGCTGCTCCAGGACCTTTTTTTTTTTTTTTTTTTGAGATAGAGTCTCACTTTGTGGCCCTCAGTAGAGTGCATGATATCATAGCTCACAGCCTCCAAATTGGGCTGAAGGGATTCTCTTGCCTCAGCCTCCCAAGTAGCTGGGACTACAATCGCCCGCCACAATACCCAGCTTTTTTTTTTTTGTAGAGATAGGGTTTCACTCTAACTCAGGCTGGTCTTGAACCTTGAGCTCAGGCCAGTCAGTCCACCCACCTTGGCCTCTCAGAGTCCTAGGATAAGTGGCTTGGGCCACCATGTCTGGCCCAGGACTATTTGTTAAAATGACCACCCTTTTTCTCTTGAATTGCTTTTGTGCCTTTATTAAAAATTATTTGGCTGTACTTGTGTGGTAACTTGGTTTTGTTCCACTGATCTGTGTCTCTTCTCTGCTGTTACCACATGGTCGATTACTACCACTATATAATAAATCATGATATTGATTGGGCTGGGCGCAGTGGCTCATGTCTGTAATCCTAGCACTCTAGGAGGCTGAGGAAGGTAGATGACTTAACCACTGGAGTTCGAGTCCAGCCTGAGCTAGAGTGAGGGCCTGTCTCTACTGAAAAAATAGAAAAATTGGCATGCTGGTGGACACCTATAGTCTCAGGTACTTGGGCGGCTGAGGCAAGAGGATCTCTTGAGCCCAGGGGTTTGAGGTTTCTGTGAGCTTTGACTCCATGGCATTCTAGCATGGGCAACAGAGAGTGAGATTGTCTCAAAACCAAAAACAAAAACAAAAAAACCCCACCAAGCCCTAAAGTCTGGGCATGTGATTTCTACTTTATTCTTTATGAATGGGAATAGAATTACTCTCACTTTTATTTTTCAAAATTGTTTTTGCTATTCTGATTCATTTGTCTTTCCGTATAAATTTTAGAATAATTTCTTTATCTACAAAAGAATTTTACTGGAGTTTTGTTAGAAATTGTATTAAACCTATATATCTACCTGGAGAGAATTGACATCTTTACTGAGTGTTCCAGTCAATGGACATGGTTATGTCTCTCCAATTCATTTAGATCTTTGATTTTTTTATTAGCATTTTATAGTTTTTGACATAGAAGTTCTGTGTGTTTTAATAGATTTATACCTAAGCATTTCATTTTTTTTGTTTAGCAGTTGCAAATTGTTATATATTTTTTTGAGACGGAGCCTCAAGCTATCCCCCTGGGTATAGTGCCATGGCATCACAGCTCACAGCAACCTCCAACTCCTGGGCTCAAGCGAATCTCCTGCCTCTGCCTCCCAAGTAGCTGGGACCACAGGTGCCCGCCACAACGCCCAGTCATTTTTTGGTTGCAGCCATCGTTGTTTGGAAGGCCCGGCTGGGCATTCGAACCCGCCACCTTAGGTGTATGTGGCTGGTGCCCTAGCCACTTGAGCCACAGGTGCCAAGCCGCAAATTGTTATATTTTAAATTTGATTCCACATATTCATTCCAGTCAAAATATAATTGATTATTGTAGATGATGTTTTCCTGAGACTTTGTTCAATCACTTATTAGTTTTAGGTGTTCTAGAACTAATATGTCATCTACACTTACAAACAGTTTTATTTCTTCCTGTGTGCCTTTTTTTCTCTTTTCCTCCCTTACCCCGCTTTTTTCTACCTCATAGCACTGGGTAGGACTTACATAACAGTGGTGAGATGCTTCCTTGTCTTGTTCCTGATTTTAGGGGGGAAGCATTCAGGATTTAACTATTAAGTATGATGTGGGCTATGGATTTTTGTGTCAATATTCTTTTTTGTTTGTTTTTGAGACTGTTTACTGTTGCTCTCAGTAAAGTGCTGTGGCATCATAACTCACAGCATTCTCAAACTCTTGGGCTCAAGAGATCCTCTTGCCTCAGCCTCAGCGTCCTGAGAAGCTGAGACTATAGGCGCCTTCCACAATGTCTGGCTATTTTTAGAGACAGGGTCTTGCTTTGCTCAAGCCGGTCTTGAACTCCTGAGCTCAAGCAATTCACCTGCCTTGGCCTTCCAGAGTGTTAGGATTACAGGCGTGAGCCAGGGAGCTCAGTCTTATATATTCTTTGTCAAGTTGAGAAAGGTCCCTTTGTTACTAGCATGTCATCTTCCTTTGTCCTTGTATTTGAAGATGAAGGATTGAAAACAAACACCAAAGTAGCAGAGCAAAGTGAAAGAAGTTAGTAAGCAAGTACTCCTCCAGACATAGAGGGGCAGTGTCCAGAAAGATTAACGAGTGACAGTACACTGCAGAAGAGGGGTAGGAGCAGGCATGCGTCCATGTAAATAGTGGAGTCTTTAGGGACTCCTCTTTCGTCTGACTTCCTCACTTTTGTGTTGTCCTCCCTGGCCAATGAAATGTTATCTCTTCCCCTCCACTCAGTGTGGGAGGGGGAGTAGTTTTCTATATTATTTTTTTCTGGCCAGAAGTATCATGGCTTCCAAAGCCTATTCAGGGAACAGTAATACATGGTAATGGTGTAATAAAGTTAGATTCACTTGAAGACTGTTCTTGTCCTCCATCAAGCCTTCCCCAAACTAGAGTAAACAAGGGGTTTCGATAATGGTTACCATAGTAGTTTGACCATAGGTTTTGTTCTCACTGATCTGTGACCCTAATTTTGTTCCTATCATGTCCCACCTGTGTTTACTATTCTTTGTTTTTTCCTTTCTCACTTGCTTACTCAGTCTCTGTGTTTCCTATTCTGACTTACTATCTCATTTTTATTTCTAGTTTTCAAGAATTTTTATTATGAATAGGTGGTAAATTTTGTCAGATGCTTTTCTGCACTTAAGAGGTAACATTTTCCTTTATGTCTGTTAATATGGTAGATTACATTAATTGTTGAATTATTAAATAAACTTTGCTACATCTCTGAAATAAAATGCTCTCGGTGATAGCATGCAGTTCCTTTATATATTGCTGGATTCTAGTTTCTTATATTTTGTTAAGGATTTTGTGTCTATATTCATGAGGAATATCTATTTGTAGTTCTATTTTTTTATGTTTTTGTCTGTTTTTTCCCATCAGGATAATACTGATCATCTAAAATTGAGTTGAGAAGTATTCCCCCCTCCTCTGCTTTCTGGATGAGATTATGTAGAAGTTGTGTTAATTTTTTTTTTCCTTTAAATGTTTGTTAGAATTTTTCAATGAAACCTTCTGGATCTGAAAATTCTATTGGAGGAGTTTTAGAATTGTAAATTTTGAAATAGTTACAGACTGTTTAAATTATCTGTTTTATATTGGTTGAGTTCTGGTAGTTTGTGCCTTTTGAAGAGTTAGTTCATTTTATATGTCAGATTTAATGTGTACATTGTTTGTTGTATTATCATGTAGACATCTGCAGGGTCTATGTGGTATTCTCTATTTCATTCCTAATGTTAGTCATTTGTTTTTGACAAAAAACTTTGTTAGTCTTGCCAGATAGAAGTTTATTATGTTTACTGATCTTTTCAAAGATCTACCCCACCCCTATTGATTTGTTTTTATTTGTCTTTAATTTCATAGATTTTTTTTTCCAGTTTTTTTTGGGGGCTAGGTTTGAACCCGCCACCTCTGGTATATGGGGCCAGCACCCTACTTTGTTGAGCTATAGGCACTGCCCTTAATTTCATTGATTTCTGTTTGGTGTGGGTTTGTTTGGCTCTTGATCTGGATTCTTGAGGAAAGAAGTTAGATTTCTGATTTATTTCCTAATTTCTGTTGTGTATATATGTTGTTATAGATCTCCCTGTTAGCACTGCTGTAGCTGTGCCTCACAAATTTGATATGTTGTATTTAATTCAGTGTATCTTTAGATTTTTCTTGAGATTTCCTCTCTGCCCTATGGATTACATAAACTCTAATTGTATAGTTTTTTGTTTGGAGAATTTCCTTTTTATCTTTCTGTTATTGATTTCTAATTTGCTTCCTTTATTCTCTGAGA
Source organism: Galagoides demidoff (assembly GCA_963574575.1). NCBI lineage: Eukaryota > Metazoa > Chordata > Mammalia > Primates > Galagidae > Galagoides > Galagoides demidoff. The sequence continues at coordinate 18,720 of CAUYQV010049622.1, read as the reverse complement.
ACACATTTGAGTGATTTTAATTTTTAAATATGGTTAGAATTGTTTCATGGCCCAGTATATGGTCTCTCTTAGCAAATATTCAATGGGCATTTAAAAATTATATGTATTCTATTTTTATTGGTAGTGTTCTAAAATGTTCATTATTGGATTCCATTGATTGATGTTTTTATTAAGTTCTCTTATAGTCATTTCAGTTATGTGGTTTTTGAATCATACTTTGCAGCTCTGTTGGATGGTATATTCACATTTATGATTGGTTTGTCTCTTGATCATTTTATAATTATGTAATATCTTTTTCCTTGTTCCTGTGTATTTTCTTTGTTCTGAAGTCTACTTTATCTGATAGTAATATAGTTATTTCTCTTTCTGTTGATTGTTTCCATAATATGTCTTTTTTCATTCTTTTATTTTCTACCTGCCTATATTACAATATTTGAGGAGAGTTTCTTGAAGACAGCATTGTAGTTGGGTTTTTCTTCTTTTTTTCCTACTCTGCCAATCACTGTCTTTTATTTTCATCCATCTATCTATCAATCTATTTTTTGTGTCTCACTTTGTTGCACTTGGTAGAGTGCTGTGGCATTGTAGTTCACAGCAACCTCTAACTCTTGGGCTCAAGAGATTCTCTTGTCTCAGCCTCCCGATAGCTGGGCCTACAGGTGCTTGCCACGACACCTGGCTATTTTTATTTTTATTTTTATTATTTTTTTGAGACAGAGTCTTACTATGTTGCCCTCACTAGAGTGCTGTGGCGTTGCAGCTTACAGCAACTTCAAACTCTTGGGCTCAAGTGATTCTCTTGCCTCAGCCTCCCGGGTAGCTGGAACCACAGGTGCCCATCACAACACCCGGCCATTTTTTTGGTTGCAGTTGTCATTGTTATTTAGCAGGCATGGGCTGGGTTCAAACCTGCCACCTTTGGTGTATGTGGCTAGCACCCTACTCACTGAGCTATGGGCGCCGAGCTGCCTGGCTATTTTTAGAGGCAGGGTCTCGCTCTGGCTCAGGCTGGTCTTGAACCTGTAAACTCAGGCAATCCACCCACCTTGGCCTCCCAGAGTGCTGGGATTATAGGCGTGAGCCACTGCATTTGGCCCAATCACTGTCTTTTAAGTGGGAAAATTTACTTGGCTAGCTCTTCCTTATAAAAGTACTATAAGTATTTTCCTCTGTATTATTTTTATACTTGTGTAAGATTGGGTTTTTTGCTTTTTTTTACTTTAAGGGTTTTTTGTTTTTTTCTATCTAGTGTCTTGCCTGTTGCCCAGGCTAGAGTGCCACGACCTTAGCTCATAGCAACCACAGACTCCTGGGTTTTTACTTTAAGAGTTTTTTGTTTTTTTCTATCTAGTGTCTTGCCTGTTGCCCAGGCTAGAGCGCCACGACCTTAGCTCATAGCAACCACAAACTCCTGGGTTCAAGTAATCCTCCTGCCTCAGCCTCCCAAGTAGCTGGGACTACTGGTTGGTGCCACCTCACTCAGCTAATTTTTCTATTTTAGTAGAGACAGGGTCTAGCTCTTGCTCAGGTTAATCTCGAACCCCTGAGCTCAAAGGATCCTCCTCCGTTAACCTCCCAGAATACTAGGATTACAGATGTGAGTCACCATGCCTGGTCTACTTTTTAACTTTAATATTTTAATATAAATAGTATGTAAGAGATCAGTTCCTGTTACTAAATACTAATTTGAAATGCTGTTTTTATTATTATTATTACTTTGCTCACTCATTCTTACTGCTTGCTGGAGTTCAGTGGAGTGATCACAGCTCATTGCAGCCTCACTTAATTGCCTAGACTTAAGCAATTTTCTTGCCTCAGCCTCCCCAATACCTGGGATTATAGCCATGTACCCCTTTGCCTCCCTACTTAAAAGGATTTTTTTGGAGGTCTGGTCTCTGTGTGTTGCTCCTGATCTCAAGCAGTTCCCTTGTGTCAGTTTCCCAAGTAGCATGAGATATTGCCACCAGCTTGCTTACTCATATTTAAAAATTCCAAATACTTGTATCTATTTCTGGTTTAGTTTGTTTTCTTTCTCTAATTGTCATTTAAACAAAAGTTTTATGAGTTTTAAAGTTTTAGTCCTTGAATGCCTGAAAGTATTTTTATTGTTAGTGTTTCTCCTCCATGAATGTTAATTTCTTAAGTATATAAGTCTGTGTTTAAAATAATTTTCTTGGAACTTTTAAGCAATAGCTTCATTGTTTTTTAGCATTTAGTGTTGCTAATATCAGTGTGATTCTTATTCTCTTAATATTATTATTTTTCCCTCCTAGGTTAAAAATTCAGAAGCTGAGATTGATAGCATTAAGTTTTCTATTTTGTTTTTTTTCTTAGGAATAGTAAGAATAATACTAATAGAGTTAGGTTGAGTTTGAAGATAGTTACAATAAAGAACATTGTATTTTAACAAAAACCCAAATTTCCATGTTTCTACAAAATCTTAAGTTTTTTAAAAAAAGAGAAGGACCCTCTAATAATCTTCTTTCCTGGTGTCATTCTGCCATATTTTTAAATACTGCATCAATGAGTAACATTTAATTACCTGAAGTAGTACATTCTCCTTCCCCTTCTTTGGGTACTCCTAAGTTTACATATTTTGAGATGGAATATGACTTCTTGAAAATTTTGTGTATTAAGTCTTCCAAATGGAATAGTTTAAAATAAAACTTTTCTTCAAGGCAGTTGGTAATTTTATTTTAGATAATGTACTATATCTCATATCTGAACTCTGCCTACAGTGTTTATCTTGGTGTTTCAGAATTTATAACCATTTTCCACCTAACTTTTAATTGAGAAACCTTTAGTAACATTGCCTTTTAAACTACTTCATATCTTCTTTTTATTTAGTGACTTTTTTTTTTTTAAACTTAGACCTTGTGTGGACAGTAATGACCTCACGTTTCCGATTGCCTGCTGGCAGAACCTACAATGTCCGAGCTTCAGAGTTGGCCCGAGATAGACAGCATACAGAAGTGGTTTGCAACATCCTTCTTCTGGATAACACTGTACAAGCTTTCAAAGTTAATGTAAGTATTTTATATCTCTTCAGTCATCTCTGGGTATACATCTGAATTCAGATATATTTTGAAAATAGAACCATTAAGTTGTAGTATAGTTTGAAAAGTCATATTCAGTTAAGAAAGTCTTCTGAATGCAGATTTATATGGGGTGCATGTTCGTGTTCAAACTGGGTCTTTAACACCAGCTTGACCAAGTCTTGTCCTCTCCTCTTCTGACATCATGTTCTTTACTACTTTCTTTACCACCTTCTCCAGCAATTATTGGTCCCTGGGCTCAGTCCAGGCGCCCAGCTACAGTGTCTGGCCTGCCAGCAGCGCAGCCAGCATCTATGCAGGCGCCAGGAGCTCAGGTTCCTAGATCCCCATGTCCTGCTCCACCAGCTTCTGGGGCAGCTGGGGGTCTGGGGGCCTGGCCATGGGGATGGCCAAGGGTCTGACAGAAATAGGGGGCATCCAGACCAAGAAGGAGACCATGCAAGAATTGAACGACCACCCACCTTTTACCTGGACAGAGTGAGGAACCTGGAGACTGATAATCAGAGGCTGGAGAGCAAAATCTGGGAACACCTGGAGAAGAAGGGGCCACAGGTCAGAGATTGGGCGCATTACTTCAAGACCATCGAGGACCTGAGGGCTCAGATCTTCACCAATTCTGTGGACAATGCCTGCATCATTTTGCAGATTGACAGTGCCTGTCTTGCTGCTGATACTTTAGAGTCAAGTATGAGACAACTGGCCATGTGTCAATCTGTGGAGAGTGACATCCACGGGCTCCACAAGGTCATTGATGACACCAATATCACTCAACTGTAGCTGGAGTCAGAGATGGAGGCTCTCAAGAAGGAGCTGCTTTTCATGAAGAAGAACCACAAGGAGGAAGTAAAAGTCCTACAAGCCCAGATTGCCAGCTCCAGGTTGACTGTGGAGGTAGATGCTCCCAAATCTCAGGACCTGAGCAAGATCATGGCAGACATGTGGGCCCAGTATGACAAGCTGGCTTGGAAGAACGAAGAAGAGCTGGCCAAGACCTGGTCCCAGCAGATTGAGGAGAGCACCTCAGTGGTCACCTCACAGTTTGCTGAGGTTGGAGCTGCTAAGTCAGTACTCACAGAGCTGATGCCTACAGTCCAGTCCTTGGAGATCAAACTGGACTCCATGAGAAATCAGAAATCCCGGTTGGAGGAAAGCCTGAGGGAGGTGGAGGCCTGTGACGCCATGCAGATGGAGCAACTCAATGGGGTCCTGCTGTATTTGACGTCAGAGCTGGCACAGACCTGGGCAGAGGGGCAGCGCCAGGCCCAGGAGTATGAGGCACTGCTGAACATCAAGGTCAAGCCTGAGGCTGAGATCGCCACCTACCACCGCCTGCTGGAAGACGGGGAGGACTAGGTGATGCCCTGGACAGCAGCAACTCCATGCAAACCATCCAAAAGACCACCACCCGCAGGATAGTGGACAGCAAAGTGGTGTCTGAGACCAACGACACCAAAGTTCTGAGACACTGAGGCAGTAGAGCAGCATGTCCTTATACCAATAAAGAGTTCAGAGGTCACTGGAAAAAAAAAGGTTTTGCCTGCTGGACATTGTTGACAAACCAGCACTGTGTTAGGATTAGAAGAGTAGATCAATAGTATATGGGTGGTTTTCATAAACATGCTTGAGGGTGCCTAAAAGGAATTTGTTCTTCTAAATAATTTATACATTGCAAATATAATTTTACATGTTCTGTCTGTGAATAAAACTTTTGCTAAATAAAGATAACTGATAGTCCTGATCTTATTTGAGTATCTCTAAAATACTTAACAAATGATTTGCTCATCCTGTTTGTGTCTGGCTTCATTTGTTCATTGTTACATGTGAGTTTCACGTGAGTGGTGTGTTAACAGTAGTTAGTTCATTTTCATTGCCATATAATACCTTTTTATGTGCAAATATACCACAATTTGCTTATTTATTTATTGGGGATTCACTGAGGGTACTAAGAACCAGGTTACACTAACTGCATTTGTCAGGCAAAGTCCCTACTAACACTTACTTTTTCAGTTTACTCTTGGTACTTATTTGGATCGTTTCTATTTTGTGCTCTCACAAAAAATATTACTGTGAATGTTCTTATGCATGTCTTGATATATGTAGTCCCCCTTTTCATTTAAAAATTTTTCAACCTATTGAAAAGGTGAAAGAAGAGTATACCTTTTACCTAAAGTAACATGCCTTTTACCTAGATTGACATAATGTTAACATTTTGTACATTTGCTTTTTCTTTCTTTCTCTCAATATGATAGTTTTTTTTTTTCTGAACCTCTTGAAAGTAAGTATTAGCGCTTCACTCAAGTACTTAGCATCTTAAGAATCTCCTAAATGACCACAATACCATTGTTATGTTACACACAGTACCACATTAATAACCTTTAACATTCTGAAATTAATAGTGTCTAATATGTATTCCATATTCAAACTAGAATTCCTTATTGTTTTCCAAGTCTCTGAGGTGATACCATATCTCTGAGGTGTGCCCTGCTGTATTACATAAGAATTTCTGTACTTTGAAACCTTAAGTAATAATCTTTCTTATTTACCTTTTTTTTAGCTTAAAATTTCTATTGCTGTTACTGTGTAACAGGATCACTAGTTTATGTCAGATTCCAAGCCATTTCACGTTGGAAAAATGGCTTCTGAATAGTGAAATTTGCATCATTAAAAGTACTTTTGAGGTTTGGCACCTGTTACTCAGTGGATAGGGTGCTGGCCACATACACTGGGACTGGTGAATTCAAACCTGACCCGGGCCTGCTAACAACAGCAACAAGAAAAAAAATAGCTGGGCATTGTGGTGGGTGACTATAGTCCCAGCTCCTAAGGCAAGAGAATGCTTAAGCCCAAGAGTTTGAGCTGTGATGCCACAGCACTCTACTGAGGGCAACATAGTGAGACTCTGTCTCAAAAAAAAAGTACTTTTGAGATTATCTAACATACCCAACAAATTGTGCTTGTCTGAAAAGTTAAACTTTTAATGTCTTTTGCATTTTATTAATAGATAGTTGAAATATAGGTTGTCAATAATATGAAATGAAGGGAATTCTGCTTCATAAAAATTTCTAGTTAATAGAAACTCTTATGTATTCAGTTTATATAAGAAAATGAAGTTTTTTCCCTATTATTGACTCATTAGAATTCTTTTTCAGGGGAGTAAAAATTCAATAACTCTTGTTTTAACTTGATAATTATTTAATATTTAGCTTTTAAGTTATAGTTTTGTACTTGTTTTTTAAAATATTGCAGAAGTCTTTGCTGTGTGTGATATTGTGAAATACATATTTGGTCTTTGTTTAATTTCCTGACATACAACTCCTAAAATCCTCGGAATCTCCAAAGTCATATTTTTTTGTATGCCAATGATTAATATCTTTAGGATGGCGCAAGTCACCAGAAAGACCAAAGCATGTTAGAGGGATGGTACTTTCAGCCCTAACCTCCAGCTTCTGGGTGGGGGAAGGGATAAAAGTCAAGTTGATCACCAGTGGACAATGGTTTAATCAGTCATACCTATGTAATAGGTATAAAAACTTAAGGACAGGGTTCTAAGAACTTCTGGATAGCTAAACACAGGGAAGTTCCTGGGGGCGGGGGTGGTGGTGGGGGGAGCGGTATGTGAAGATGGTGATGCACCCAGGGGGCATAAGGGGAGTAAGGATGCCTCTTTTCCCTTACCTTGCCTTATGCATTTATCTGTTGCCCTTATAATATCCTTTATAATAAGTTAATAAATGTTTAAGTGTTTTTCAGAGTTCTGTGAGCTGCTTCAGCAAATTAATCAAACCCATGGAGTGGGTCATGGGAACCCCAACTTGAAGCTGGTTCATAAGACTGTCTAGGGGCCTGGACTTACAACTGGCGTCTGAATGGGCAGGGGATGAGGGTGTTATAGTCTTGGGAAATGAGCCTTCAACCTGTGTGACCTGACATTATCTTGTGTCAGAATTGAATTGAATTATAGGATACTCAGCTGGTGTCTGCTACATGGTGTGTAAGGAAACCACCCACACACATTTGGCCATAGAAGTCTGTTGGTGGTGGTTGTGCTGGTGTGAGAGCAGAGGAAAAAGATGGTTTGAGTTTTTTCACTAAGTGTTATATTTTCCAGCTAGAATAAATTTTCTGTTGATCAGTAGTATCATGTATATTTCATTGTAATAATAATCAATGCACTATCTAGTTGCTATTTTATAAAAACATGTTTAATATGTGTATGTTTATATATTTTTGATATGTATGATATATATTTAACTGTCATTTTCAATAGAGTTGAATATATTACTAGAATGCTAAAAGTACTGTGGTGCTAGTACCTTTCTGTATGATTATCACAAGCCATGATAATCTTCCTTAAACAAGTATTTATGAGGTACTGCCTTTTGGGTATGTGGTACATTTATTCCTCTCGATATGTGGACACAAGCCATTCAAACTGAAAGATTTGCTTTGTGCTTCTTTGTAGTTGTTAATATGTCAAATTATGTGAATTACTCCCCAGTTATATAGTTTACAATCTATGGAGTGATATGTTGTAGTCTGCAAATTAATTGAGGATTTGAGATCTCTGAATTTTTTCCTGTCCAATAAGTGTCAGAAATTCTCATCATGGCCAGCATCAATCTGTTCATGAGAAGGACAACCACTGCATTTTCTTTGGAGATTACTAAGCAATGATTTATTTGTAAAGTCAGCCATTGAGTCAATTGCATTTGGTAAAAGATTTCCCTGTGGGGAAATATGCATTGTTGCCAAAGCCTGCTTTTTTCCATCTGGTAGTTATCCCATAAAAGCTATTTCTGTATCTTTTCCTGGGGGAGATAGATGTGATAATGGAGTTGATAGGATTTCACTAGATCTTGTTTTTTTCCTGCTGTGGACAGAGGCATGAAATAAGCCTACTATCGCTGGGCTTGAGTTGGCTTCTTTTTCTCCAAGTATAAATCCCATTTTCAGTGTGGCTTTGGTATAGCTATTTATTTGCTATACCAAACCTGTGGAGTATGTTGTCCCCCTAATGCCATGAATGCATTATCAGTTCACTAAAAACACGTTCTCATTAAATACAATAGAACTGCCATAGTTGACTACCTTCCTTATATTGACAACCTCCTTCAGTAGACCTAATTTTCATAAATCAGACACGTACCACATTTATGTACAGTAGGCCTTGTTCCTACTGGGCCATTTATTATGTTGACGCCCTCAGTATGTTGTCTAGTTTGTTGGAGTCCCTCCATTGATCAACTTACAGAGGTTCTTCTGTATTTTTAAAAAGTATAGTCCATATTACATGTATTGATTTTTTATTTTTCAGCTTGTGAGTATTTTCTGCTTTAGCTTCAGTACCGCTATTTAACAGTAGTATGTGTGACAAGGAAGGGGTGGGGTGAACCAGCATGTTCTAGTTACTGTGAACATGTAAGAGTTTGCGTCAAAACTTAATGGCATAAAACAACCATTTATTATACTTTGGGATTTCGTGGGTCAGGTATTCCCACAGATACAGCTTATTTTTTCTCTATTATGTGTCCAGCCTCAGCTGGAAGACTCAAAGGCTGGGGGCTGGAATCATTTGAAGATTTACTTGCTCATATGGTTGTTACTGAAATTTTAACTGAAGCACATATATATGACCTGTCTGTATGTTCGGCTTCTTTATAGCATAGTAGATGGTTTCCAAGAGTAATCATCCTTAGAGAAAGAGAGCCAGATAGCTATATTGCCCTTCATGGTCTGGCCTGGGAAGTCACCTAATATTATCTTCACTGCATTCTATTTGTCAAGGCTATCAAAGTCATGCTCAGAGTCAAGTGACAGAAATTAAACTGTTTCTTGATAAAAAGTAGCTGGAGGATCATGGGATCAGAAATATTGTGGACTATTGGGAAAATACAGTCTGCCAATATGGCTCCGGTGTAGGCATCTACTTTGCCCCAACCAAAATCACTTTCTACACCCATGTCCTACCTAGGAATTTTATCCCAGAACTGTCTCTCTTACTTCTCAAGGAGTAGCTAACATATTAAAGGTCAGAGATGAGAGGGGGGTTTAATTTTTATTATTTACCCTTCGTGTTGTTTGAGTTGTTTATATGAGTGTTATCATACTTCTAAAAAAATCTATGTGTGTGTGTATATATATTTTAAATTTGATGTACATCAGTTTATTTTTATTTCTTTGGAGACAGGGTCTCATTCTGTCACCTATGCTAAAGTGCAGTGTTGCCATCCTAGCTTACTGCAGCCTTGAACTCCTTGACTCAAGCCACATGCCTTAGCTTCCCAAGTGGCTGGGACTACAGGTGTGTGCCACACTTGGCTAATTTTCTTCTTTCAATTTTTTGTAGCTGAGGGCTATTATTGTGTTGCTCACGCTGGTCTCAATCTCCTGGGCTTAAGCAATCCTTCCTTGTTGGCCTTCCAAAGTGCTGGAATTACAGACATGAGCCACTGTACCTGGCCCATACGTTTATTTTTTATGTGCGTATGTATGTAATTGACACACACACACACATATATATACACACACACACACACACACACACAGTTCTATCTGGAAAAACTATTCAACATTTATTGTAAATAGTTTATTCAGTGTATGTTGTTTAATGCAAAATTCTACAATTGTAGGTGCTTCTAACCCTATAATCATAGGGTTGGTGTTTTTTTTTTTTTTTGTTTTTTGAGTCTCGTTCTGTTGACGGGGGTAGAGTGCCATGGTGTCAGTCTAGCTCACAGCAACTTCAAACTCCTGAGTTCAAGTGATCTTCCTGCTTTAGCCTCCTGAGTAGCTAGGTCTATAGACATGTGCCACCATGCCTGGCTAATTTTTTTCTGTTTTTAGTAGAGTTGAGATCTTGCTCTGCTCAGGCTGGTATTGAATTCCTGACCTCAACAGTCCTCCTGCCTTGGCCTACCAGTGTGCTAGGATCACAGGCATGAGCCATTTCAACTGGCCAGGTTAAAATATTTAAAGAAAAGAGAGAACAAAGCTTGTAAATTGAGGACTTTTTTTTTTCTTTTGCCTACATTGTATTTTCCCTCCATTTACTTTTTGGAAATAACGTTATTTTAAAAACACTAAAGCTGTGCTTTAAAGTATTTTCTTTTATATATCCCTATGTACCCAATAAAGAATAACTGATAGTTTTTTTAATGATACCAGTACTTCAGTTGTTTAAGATAGGGTAATTACAGATTTTTGTTTCATGAAATAAAGAGAAATTAATACATATTCTAGTAAGGTGAGAACATGGGGAATATGGGTTAATGAATACTTCAGTTGGCTAAAGCTTTCCCTTTTTCATCTGTTATAAGTATTAGTTAACCAAAATTAGTAATACAAATGGAATTATACAGGTGAAGGTGTTAAGGAGATAAACCTGTGATGCTAAAAGAGACAAGGATGATGGATTTAATTAAATGAAACACTTATTTGGAATCATTCTATAATCATATTTTAATTTATTTTACAGTTATATTTTTAAAGAAAGATAAAACTTTGAGGATTTTTGTCAAAAAATTCTACATTTATAACTATTTGTAATAGTTATTCTATTGATTTTGCTTTACAAATGAGAATATAGGCTTAAAGTCTTTAGGTTACTTGCTGAGTCAAAGGCAGAACTCAGACTGTGTGTGTGTAGGTGTGGCAGGACCACTTGTCTTCAACACTTTAACTTTATTACTTAAGTATAGTTTATTGTCATTTCTTATGCTACTTACATTCTTTTAAAGTATAACCATTTACACAAGTCTCTCTGGTTTCCTCAAATGGTGTTTTTTAAAAAACATTTATTGGCTTATGGCTAGGTGTGGTGGCTCATACCTATAGTCCTAGCACTCTGGGAAGCCCAAGTGGGAGAATTGCTTGAGGCCAGGAGTTCAAGACCAGGCCAAATAAGAGTGAGACTTTCCTATTCTACAAAAAAATAGAAAAATTAGTCCAGAGAGGTGGTGCATGTCTGTAGTTCTAGGTGCTCAGGTGAGGTAGTAGGATTGCTTGAGAGTTGGAGGTTGCAGTGAGCTATGATGATGCCACTGCACTTTAGTCATTGCAAAAGAGTGTGCCTTTGTTTCCCCCTCAAAAAAAAAAAAAAGACAAAGGAGCCTTGTAACTGTTGTGCCTGAAATTTCCCCCAAGTGGCCCCAACTGACAAATCCGAGACACACTCCGATATAAAAAGCAAGAGGTGAGGTTTATTCAGACCCAGGTCTGGACTCTCCTGGTGTACACACCGAGGAAGAGCCTCGAACCCAGGGTGGAGGAAGTTTTTAATGGGGTACAGAAAGCAAGAAGGGAAGGAGGGTACAAGTACACTTTTCATTGGTGGTTAGTGATTTCATTAGTAAAGTTACATTCTTGATTGGTGGTTGATGATTTCACTAGTAAAGGAGGACTTGGATTGGTACAGGTGAGGGGTGGGGGATTTCTTAACCAGGGGCTAGGGTTGGGGCAGCCTAATTAGGTGGCTGGAGGGAAATACCTGTATTTCAAGGTAATAGAAACTTATTGTTTATTATGGTAGCTGTTTGCCTAAAGTGACTCAGTTTAACTAGGGAATAGAAATTTATGGCTCTACGGTTGAGCAACCAGGAATGGAATGGGGGAGGCTGTAGGGTGTGGCCCCGCTGGCTAGGGGCTAGGGACAGAACTTATGCAGTAAACAACAAAATGGAGCTGGTCTGGCTCTCACATAACCTTGTTATACTTTAGAAGTAAACATGTTCAGCAAATTTAATTTTTTTTGTATTTATTACCATGTCTAAGAAACATGCTTATGTTGTTGGGGGTTTTTTATATTTATAGTATGTATTGACTTTGGAGGATGAGAATTTATGTCTTTTATAACTCCCTTGTCCTCTATACACAATATTTCCTCTCTGTCATCCTCCCAGTAAAGACAGAAGTTGTAGAATAATATTTGCTTAGTTTAGCATTTCTTTTCCCTAGAGAGAAATCCTTTGGCTATCTGTGTTGAGTATGGAAAGTTTCACTGCTAGTTGTCTTAGAGCTGAATGAGAGAAAGGGACAGGAGGGGTTTCAACTATTTAGTATTGTAGACTTTCACTTACTATGTAGGCTTTGCCTGTTATCAGTGCAGGAAAAATCACTCAGCTGTACCTGAAATGCCTGAGTCCAGAGTCTTTCTGGTTTATTTCTTCAGAGAGTAAATCTCCAATTGTTATAGTGATTGGCAATAGGGAGAGGGAAGTGAGAGATGATCGTGGAGGGGGCTGTTATTTAAACAGACTCTCGGCCTTTTTTCAGTCCCTGATAATTTGTATCCTCATTTCTAGAATTTATAGGGCAAATTAACTTGTTATTAAGCCTTGCTCACATTGCATCTTTGTTTTAGCTTTCTTCTGATTATCACTTTAGTTATTAAATTGCTTTTCATTTCCCAAAATTTTGTCAGTGCAGTTCCTTCTTTGATAACTACCATTACTGTTATTTTAGGGTGTTTTAAGCAAATGTTTGTGTTTACTCTGCCTTATTTAACCTTGATACCTCTCAAATTGATTTTCAACAATGTCTCCCTTGAAGGAAAATTTTAGTTATTAAATATCAAGTGTTTTTGAATAAAATGAGTTATTAAAATGGAAATGGTTATCTTTAGTGCAAAAAGGCATGATTTCGTCAATTTTTGTAGTATAAAAAAAAATCCAGCATTATGATAGATCTTTGAAGCGCTTCTATTTTGAAATGCTTTCTTCTCTAGGTGATAATCATATTAACCCTTTTATACTAGAGGTGAAACTTTTGAGTTTTTGCATCAAATTCATACCTTGAAAAATTGAAGGAACAAGAATTTGAAGAGAAAATTTTCTTAACATCTATCGTTGAATTATGTACCATTCCATAAATGGAGCACTAGGCAAAACTAGTGCTGTATTGTACATAATGAATAAAATTATGTTTCTTAGGAGGTGGTGATACTTGGTATTTAGTGTGATGTTCAACAGAACACTTCGCATATAAGGCAACATCACATTTTTCATCTTGAAAAGTGGTATTCTTATGACATTCAGCACACTGTATTTACCTTTTCTGTTTATTACATGATTCATGCCATCATAACATGAGCCAATGTTATGCTTCTGAGGTCTCCCTCTTTGGCCAAGTTCTGGAGAATGACCATGGGTCTCCAGGTAATGGCATACCACACATTGACAAAACTCTAGAAAATCCATTGGCTTTTGATTGTTTTATTTGCCAAGCATTTTGTAAGACCAGTTTGAAACAGAACAAAAGAGAGCTTTTGAATACCATTTCTTTCCACGGATTGATGCCAGATAAGTTATCAGTGTTGTCATCAGTTATAGCTATGCCTCTATGAAATGGTTATACATTTTGATCACATTTAGCTGCTGAATTTGGATGTTCTTTTTCTGGGAATAACAATTGACAAGACACGGGATTGATACCAGCACCAAATGAGGCAACAGTGACAACACTGTTATTCCATCTGCAGACAATATTGCCTTTGCCATCAATTCAGTAATCGAATGTGCCTCATTCTTTTTTCTTCAGAGCTACATCTGATTCCAATGGAGCTTTGTCACTGCGATCCTTTCTTACTGTACCTGTTGCCTGGAGTCTCATTGAACTGAGCTTATCAAGAAGTGCAATACTGGTGAAAAAGTTATTGAATACAAACAGTATTATACAGGGTGTTCTTCTGTAAATGCCTCTCTAAAGGACAAGTGATGCACCAACACCACATTCCTCATGTTTAGTATTTGGCGTTTCAGTCTGATAGGGCTGAAACCAGCTAATGTAGCCCAGATGTGTTGTACCACACCTAAACTTACAGTCACACTAAATGAGCTTTCGTCTAATAAATTGTTTGCATTCGTGATGACCAAAATAAGGAACCATGCATGGAACCATGAAGCTGGAATAGGTTTCATTTGGAACAAATTTCATATATCTCTTATTGAGTGTGCTTGTAAGAGTTGCAATTTGGAAAACTGGTCCACTGGGTCCAAATTTGTATTGTTATCATCATATAAATTAGAAAATACAGAAATATAGTTTCAAAGTAGTCTTGTCTCATGGCAGCACTAACAAGTACGTTATACACATCTGTTCCTTGTTCCTAGAACATACACCTTCTAGGAGGTCATTCAGAAAAATAATTCTCAGAAGACATTTGAATTTGGAAGTAATCAAGCAAAAATTTACACCCTTACTTGAGGCATTTAAGTTGGAGTATGTGATAGTGAGTTCAACGCTGATGACCTTGTCATCAAGAAAAAGTTCAAGTTGGGCACGGTGGCTCACGCCCTAATCCTAGTACTCTGGGAGGCTCAGGCAGGTAGATCACCTGAGCTTATGAGTTCAAGACCAGCTTGAGCTAGACCCCATCTCTAAAAATAAGTCAGGCATTGTGGCAGGCGCCTGTAGTCCCAGGTACTCAGGAGGCTGAGGCAAGAGAATCGCCTAAGCCCAAGAGCTGGAGGTTGGCGCCACAGCACTCTACCGAGGGCAAAAAAACTCTGTCTCTAAAAAAAAGAATGATACTTGACCAACATAGGATGCTGTAAGGTATAGCTAGAATACAATTGTTTTTTTTGCAGTTTTGGCCAGGGCTAGGCTTGAACTCACCACCCCTGGTATATGGAGCCGGCACCCTACTCCTTGAGCCACAGTTGCCTTTTTGCCCTTAGTAGAATGCCATGGTGTCATAGCTCACAGCTACCTCAAACTGTTGGGCTCAAACTCATTCTTTTGCCTCAGCCTCCCGAGTAGCTGGGACCATAGGCGCCCACCACAACTCCTGGCTATGTTTTTAGAGACAAGGTCTCACTCTTCTCAGGCTGGTCTCAAACTCCTGACCTCAGGAGATGCACTTGTCTTCCCAGAATGATAGGATTACAGGTGTTAGTCACCACACCTGGCCCAGTTGTTGGATCTTATAGGAATTCTGAGTTTACATTCTTGAAGACCTACTGAACTATTTTCTACAGAGGCTGTACTATTTTACATCCCCACTAGCAATGCACAGTGGTTGCAATTTTTCCACCTCTTTGTCAACACTTGTTAATTTTGGTGCAGCTATTTTGATAATAGCTGTTCCAAGTTGTGTGAAGTGGTATTTCATAGTGGTTTTGTTTTGCATTTCTAATGACTAGTGATGTTGGGCATCTTTTCATTTGTGTATTAGCCATTTGTATTTCTTCTTTGGAGAAATGTCTTACTTGAATCCTTTTCACTTTTTGGAATTGAGTTTATTTTCCTATAATTGGGCATTGAAAGTTCTTTCTTTATTCCCTCCCCCCTTCTTTATTGTTGGTACAGGTCCTTTGTTATGTATGTTACTTACCTTGTCTTTCTCTTAACAATGTTATTCACTGAGCAAAAGTTTTACATTTTGACAGTCTAGTTTATCATTTTCTTTTATTGATTGGGCTTTTGATATCTAAAAACTTTTTTCTAAATACAAGATCAGAAATATTTTCCATATATTTCCTTCTACAAATGTCATGGTTTACATATTACATTTAGGTTTATAATCAATTTTGTATCAATTTTTATATGGGTTGTCTAATTCTGTAAAAAACTATATAGTAAGTATTTTACACATTGAGGGCCACATGTGATCTCTGTCACACACTCTTTTTAACAGTCTTTGAAATATGTTGAAACCATTCTTAGATGAAGGCCTATCTTAAAAAGAAAGGCTAGATTTGATCTTTGAGCTGTATTTTGGAGATTTCTGGTATAAGGTATGAATTGTAGATAGTGATGCTCTCTCTCCTTCTCTCTGTCTCTCTTTTTGCAGATGAATGTCCAATTCTTCTATCATTTATTGAAAAGACTATCTCTTCTTCACTGATTTATTTTCACAAATAAATGTCAGAAATCAATTGACCATATTTGTGTGGATCCCTTTCTGGATTTTCTTTTCTGTACTGTTGCTCTATCTATCTGTCCTTTTGTTAAAGCCACAATCTTGGTTATTCTCATTTGGCAGTAAGTCTTGAAATTCCATAATGTGAGTCTACCACTGTTTTTTTCTCTGCAAAACTTCTTTGGCAACTGTAATACTTCTTCATTTCCGTACATGTTTTAGATTCAGCTTGTCAGTATCTTCAACAAATCCTGCTGGGATTTGATTGAGATTGCCTTGACCCAACATGTTCTTAACAGTAACGAGTCTTTCAGTTCATATACATTGTGTATTTCTGAATTTATATATTTTTGCTTTCTTTCAGTAGTATTTGTAGTTTACAGCATGTAGATTGGATTGTTAGGGTGAAGGAAGATATCCCCATAGCTTTCAGAAAGTTCACTGAAAACTCATAACAAAGCAAATTAATAAGAGTAAAGTTATTGAATTTACTTTGATTTATTTACGTGTGAACCCTCAGAAAATGAAGATTGATCTCTCTAATGGGATCTGAAGCTTATATGCCTTTCTGATAAAATGGTTTGTGGGAAGAGGAAAAAAGATAATTCATTGAGGGAGGGACAGTAATGGATTACTTAAGAGGGATGAATGGATGGGAAACAAAATTGACTGTTAAATAGTTCCTAATCTGTGCTGGTGTGGTCACATTCCTGGTCTTAACAGGAAGGGGAAGAGATTAACAGTTGTTATCCTAGGAGGGTCCAGATCTCAGTCAGATAAAGAAACTTCACTAATTTGAGGAGAATTGGTGGTAGTGTTGGTGGGAAGGTTCGAGAGACATTGAGGCCTCTTCAGTGGTCCAGCATGTGAAAATGCCTTATTTGGTGCTATTCTATATTGTAATCTTTTTTGAAATTTAGATTTCCGGCTCGGCGCCTGTGGCTCAAGTGGCTAAGGCGCCAGCCACATACACCTAAGGTGGCGGGTTCGAATACAGCCCGGGTCTACCAAACAGCAATGGCTGCAACCAAAAAATAGCTGGGTGTTATGGTGGGCGCCTGTAATCCCAGGTACTTGGGAGGCTGAGGCAGGAGACTCACTTGAGCCCAGGAGTTGGAGGTTGCTGTGAGTCGTGATGCCACAGTACTCTACCCAGGGTGACAGCTTAAGGCTAAAAGAAATTTAGATTTCCAAGTATTCATTGATTTTTGTTATTGATCCTGTAACTTGCTAAACTTATTATAAGAGCTTTTTAATAGATTCTATGGGACACTATATATAGGCACGTTTGAAAATACAGATCATTTTTCCCCTTCTTTCTAATCTATATACCTTTTCTTTCTTTATTATTTTTTTTAAACCCTATTGCACTTTCTGCAATAATTGATAAACAGGAGTGGTGAGAGTGAAAATTCTTGTCATGTTTTCAATTTAGGGGAAAAGGGTAAAAAAATCTTTTGTGAGTGTGGTGATAGCTGTAGGTATTTTGTAACAGATAGATGCCTTTATCAGTGTAAGGAAGCTCTTTTCTATACCTGATTTACTGAATGCTTTACTGAATTTTGTCAAATGTTTTCTCTTCTTGATTATTCACATATGTATGTATGTATCGGTATGTGTGTGTATTTATTTTTGAGACAGAGTCTCATTCTCTTGCCCTGGATAGAATCGTATGATGTCATAGCTCACAGCTATGACACCTCAAACTCTTAGACTCAGGTGATCCTCTTTGTCTCAGCTTCCTGAGTAGCTGGGAGTACAGGCACCTACAACAATGCCCAGCTTGTTTTTCTATTTTTAGTAGAGACAGGGTCTCACTCTTGCTCAGACTGGTCTCAAACTCCTGAGCTCAAGCAGTCTACCCATCTCAGCCTCCTAGAGTGCTAGGATTATAGGTGTGAGCCACTGGCCTCACTTTTCTTATTTAATCTGTTAATATGATGAATTGAGGTGATCAATTTGTGATTGTTAAATCAGCCTTGCATTCCTGGACACAATACTACTTGGTTATGATGTATTATCCTTTTTATAATTTGCTAGTTTTGATTTATTAATAATGTATGAAGGACTTTTGTGTGTTTTACTAAATTATTGGTATGTAATTTTCTTATAATGTTTTTGTCTTCTTTTTTTGGCCTGTTTTTGTTGTGAGATTAATACAAGTCTTACAAAGTGAATTGGGAAATGTTTTGTCCTCTTTTATTGCCTGGAAAAGATTGTGTACAATTGTTATTGTTTTTTTCCTTAAATGTTTATTAGTATTTGTCACAGTGAAATCAGTTGTTCCTGGTGTTTTTTTGTTTGCTGATCTTTACCTACAAATTCAACTTTAATAGATTTAACACTGCTCTATAGGTTTCTTTCTTCTGTGAGTTTTGATGATTTGTGACTTTTTTTGTCCATTTCATTTGTTTTTAGTTTTTCTTAACAGTAACAATGTGCTAGGGTGATTATCTCATTTTTGCAGATAGAGAAATCAAAGCCAGGGATTTTATGGCTTATCTACAACCCCACGACAAGTAGTATAACTAAGACTAGAGTCCAGGTACTTTGGTCCTTCACACTGGGTGTTTGATCTCTAACATCATCTGTAGTGGTGGTCTTCTCTTCCATTTCTCCATCTCCTTGTGATCAGTGACAAAAATTAATTAGAACTTAATTAAAAGTTGTGGCCATACGTCCTTCATGTTCACGTGGATGGAACTGGAGAATATTCTTCTGAGCAAAGTATCACAAGAATGGAGGAAAAAGTATCCAATGTACACACCTTTATTATGAAACTAATTTATACCTTTTATATGAAAGCTA
>CAUYQV010049617.1:0-24653 GCA_963574575.1 Galagoides demidoff | reverse complement strand
AATGCACCTCAATTTACAAAAGAGACTCAAACTGGCATGACTTGATCTCCCCCAACTCCATCATAGTCGGAGATTTTAACACTCCTTTGGCAGTGTTGGATAGATCCTCCAAGAAGAAGCTTAGGAAAGAAATTTTAGATTGAAATTTAATTATTCAACTTTTGGACCTAATAGACATCTACAGAACATTTCATCCTAACAAAACTGAATACACATTTTTCTCACCAGTCCAAGGAACATACTCGAAAATCGATCACATCTTAGGTCATAAGTCGAACCTCAGTAAATTTAAAAGAATAGAAATTATTCCATGCATCTTCTCGGACCATGATGGAATAAAAGTTGAACTCAGTAAGAATAGGAAACTGCAGACTCATACAAAAACATGGAAGCTAAATAACCTTATGCTGAATGATAGATGAGTCAGAGACAAGATCAAGAAGGAAATTACCAAATTTTTAGAACAAAATGATAATGAAGATATGAGTTATCAGAACCTCTGGGATACTGCAAAGGCAGTCCTAAGAGGAAAATTTATAGTATTGCAAGCCTTCCTAAAGAGAACGGAAAGAGAAGATGTTAACAACTTAATGGGACATCTCAAGCAGCTGGAAAAGGAAGAACACTACTATCCAAAACCCAGCAGAAGAAAAAAATAACCAACATTAAAGCAGAATTAAATGAAATTGAAAACAAAAGGATAATACAAAACATCAATAAATCAAAGGTTGTTTTATTGAAAAAGTCAATAAAATAGATAAACCTTTGGCCAACCTAACCAAGAAAAAAAGAGTAAAATCTCTAATTTCATCAATCAGAAACAGTAAAGATGAAATAACAACAGACCCCTTAGAAATTCAAAAACTCCTTAATGAGCATTACAAGAAACTTTATTCCCAGAAATATGACAATCTGAAGGAAATTGACCAATGCTTGGAAGCATGCCACCTCCCAAGACTTAGCCAGAATGAAGTGGAAACGTTAAACAGGTCTATATCAAGTTCTGAAATAGCATCAACTATACAAAATCTCCCTAAAAAGAAAAGCCCAGGACCAGATGGCTTCACGTCAGAATTCTACCAAACCTTCAAAGAAGAACTACTACCTATATTACTCAACCTTTTCCAAAATATAGAAAAATACGGAATTCTACCCAACACATTCTATGAAGTTAACATCACCCTGATCCCCAAACCAGGAAAAGACCCAACAAAAAAAGAAAATTATAGACCAATTCACTAATGAATATTGATGCAAAAATATTCAACAAAATCCTAACAAACAGAATCCACTAACACATCAAACAAATTATACACCACAACCAAGTGGGTTTTATCCCAGGATCTCAAGGATGGTTCAACATATGTAAATCTATAAACATAATTCATCACATAAACAAATTAAAAAACAAAGACCATAAGATTCTCTCAATTGATGCAGAAAAAGCGTTTGATAATATCCAGCACTGCTTCATGATCAGAACACTTAAGAAAATAGGTATAGAAGGGACATTTCTTAAACTGATAGAGGCCATCTATAGCAAACTCACAGCCAATATTGCATTGAATAGAGTTAAATTGAAATCATTTCTACTCGGATGAGGAACCAGGCAAGGTTGCCCATTGCTCTTTAACATTGTAATGGAAGTTTTAGCCATCACAATTAGGGAAGAAAAGGTAATTAAGGGCATCCATATAGGGTCAGAAGAGATTATACTTTCACTTTTCACAGATGATCTGATTTTATATCTTCAAAACACCAGGGATTCGACTATAAAATTCTTAGAAGTGATAAGGAATACAGTAGCATCTCAGGTTACAAAATCAACAGTCATAAATCTGTAGCCTTTATATATACCAAAATCAGTCAAGCTGAAAAAACAGTCAAGGACTCTTCCATTCACAGTAGTTCTAAAGAAGATGAATTATTTGGGTGTTTACCTAACAAAGGATGTGAAAGAGCTCTATAAAGAGAACTATGAAACTCTAAGAAAAGAAATAGCTGAAAATATTAACAAATGGAAAAATATACCATGCTCATGGATGGGAAGAATCAACGTTGTTAAAATGTCCATATTACCCAAAGCAATATATAATTTTAATGCAATACCTATTAAAGCTCTACTGTCATATTTTAAAGATCTTAAAAAAATAATACTTTGTTTAATATGGAATCATAAAAAACCTCAAATAGTCAAGACATTACTCAGGAATAAAGACAAAGCAGGAGGAATCATGCTACCAGACCTCAGATTATACTATAAATCGATAGGGATCAAAATAGCATGGAACTCACACAAAAACAGAGAGGTGGATTTATGGAACAGAATAGAATGACAACAGATGAATTCAGCTATTTACCATTACCTACTCTTTGACAAGCCAATGAAAAACATTGAGTCGTGAAAAGATTCCCTATTTAACAAATAGTGCAGGGTGAACTGGCTGGCAACCTGTAGAAGACTGAAACTGGACCCACACCTTTCACCATTAACTAAGATAGACTCTCGCTGGATTAAAGATTTAAACTTAAGACACGAAACCATAAAAATACTAGAAGAAAGTGTAGGAAAAACACTTGAAGAAATCGGCCTGGTCGAAAATTTGATGAGGAGGACCCTTCCCCCCCCCCCGCCCAGGAAATTGAAGCAACATCAAAAATACTCTATTGGGACTTGATCAAACTAAAGAGCTTCTGCACAGCCAAGAACACAGTAAGTAAGGCAAGCAGACAGCCATCAGAATGGGAGAAGATTTTCGCAGGTTATGTCTCCAACAAAGGTTTAATATCCAGAATCCATAGAGAACTTAAACGTATTAGCAAGAAGAAAACAAGTGATCCCATCTCAGGGTGGGCAAGGGACTTGAAGAGAAATTTCTCTAAAGAAGATAGGCACATGGCCTACAGATATATGAAAAAATGCTCACCATCCTTAATCATCAGGGAAATGCAAATCAAAACTACTTTGAGATATCACCTAACTCCAGTAAGATTAGCCCATATCACTAAATCCCAAAACCAGAGATGTTGGCATGGATGTTGGAAAAAGGGAACACTTCTACACTGCTGGTAGGAATGTAACCTAATATGTTCCTTTTGTAAAGACATCTGGAGAGCAGTTAGAGAACTAAAAATAGATCTGCCATTTGATCCTGCAATTCCTTTATTAGGTAATTATCCAGAAGATGAAAAACTACGTTACAACAAAAACATTTGTATCAGAATGTTTATTGCAACACAATTCATAATTGCCAGGTCATAGAAGAAACCCATGTGCACATCGATCCACTAATGGATCAACAAACTGTGGTATATGTACATCATGGAATACTATGCAGCCCTAAAGAAAGATAGAGACTTTACCTCCTTCATGTTTACATGGATGGAGCTGGAAAATGTTCTTCTTAGCAAAGTATCACAAGAATGGAAGAAAAAGTATCCTATGTACACAACCCTATTATGAAACTAATTTATAGCTTTCATATGAAAGCTATATCCTAATTATAGCCTAAGAATGTGGGGGGGGGAAGGGAGGGGGATGGGAGGAGAGTGGGGTGGATGGGTGGAGGGAGGGTGATTAGAGGGATCACCTCTATGGTTTATCTTACAAGTGAAACTTTTAAGAGTAGAATATAAATGTCTTAACACAATAACTAAGAAAATGACATAAAGGCTATGTTAACCAGTTTGATGAAAATATTTCAAATTGTATATGAACATACTACACTGTACCCCATGATTGCATTAATGTACACAGCTATCATTTAATAAAAAAATAAAATAAAATTCGAGAAAAGAAAACAAAACAAGTGAGCAAAGGAGGAAAGTAGGTCTTATCTCAAAATACGGAGTGTTCTCTCAAGGTTCTCAGAACACAAGAATGGTGGGGGTGAGGGGAACAAAGAACTCAGTTAACACCACTGCCAACTGAACTAATTCTGCTTTTCTTTGTTTCATCTGATAGTCAAATTTTGTAACTTACTTTCACACTACTGAGTTGCTATAAATTTATGCTAACTCTTCATTTCATATTTGCTGAATATACATATGTGAAATGAGATAATGCCTGAAACAGTACACCCTCCAGCTGTTTTCACTAGATGCTACTGTTAGGTAGTTAGAAATCCAAGTATCTTGGGGAGGGAGAACAAAGGTGGAGTCCTCCTTACTCTTGTCTCAAGTGATTGCTCACATCTGAAGAGGAGAGAGCACCCTACCAATCTATCAGTCAGAATTTAGTGTCAACTGCAAAAGGATACAGCTCCAGGCTAAGAACAGGTTCAAGAGAGTCTTGAAGTTGACCTAACACAGCCTCAAGACTAATTATCATATCATTAGCATAAATCTACAGTGTGCTCCACACCCCCACCCCATGGGTTCTCAGAGAGGCTCACGGGAGGTCGGGTCCTTAGGTGCAGTAAGACTCTAGTTCCAAGGCCACCTCTGAATCGTCAGGTAGGCCTGATGCAGATGGGGTAAAAGAGAAAGGCTGGCCATAACCTTTGCCTCTTTGCCTCCTGGCCTTTCTGTCACAATAATGGAGGCCTGTTCACTGTCTACTGCAAATGTGTCTTGCTTTATAATCCTATGTCTCACTCTTACTTGGTAAATCTATCTTTCTTTTTCTCAATAAACTTTGTCTCATGTTTGTCTTACTTTGAGGTAACTGATCATTTTTCAACCAAGAGCATTCCAGGAACCAAGGACCCAGGTAGCTGCTTAGAAACCCATCAGAACCTAACTTCTAAACACAAACTGTGTGGCTGACCTGCATCTTGTTGCAAATACATTAACATTAGTGTCAGTGTCTTTGGTTGTTGGCTTTGTTGTGTTTTTTCTTACTGGACCAATTCTAGTGTCTCTGTGGCATGCTTTGGTGTTGAAAAGTACCACTGTGAACTGGCATGTATCATATAAACCGTGAGGGACCTTCTCTTCCTGTTCCCTTTCATTTGAATGGTTATGTGTTGCTAGTGAAGCATAATATAGGTATAATTTGCCAGATGTCTTTTAAAAATGCATTAGAAGGCCATACACAGGGCCCTATTATCATATTCTTCAAGCTGGTTTTAGGAGCTCAAATATATAAATAACAGCCCCAACCTGGTTTCCAGATCATTTTAGTGCTCAAGTAAAGAATATCAAAGACCTCAGGGACTCATCCCGCCTAATTGCCATCCCTACCTATGATCTGAAGGGAGGAGATTGCAGAGTCTCTGAATGTGTTTGATCTCATAGCAGTTTTAAAGGCTGTGCTTGTTTAAACCATGGTACCCACACATGGGTGCACTGTGTGTGTGTTTACAAATGGGAGTCCCAAGAATCAGCCTCTTGGAAATGAGTTTGGGAGATTACACACTTCTCATGGCCAAGAGTCCAGCTGGGAGCCTCTACCTGTGGCAGTCTAATGTGCTGTTAAGAACAACTTTAAATGTTAGTCTTTAAATGGTTCAATGACTATAATCTCATTATCTTCATGTCTAAAGAAATGTGAATGAATAAAATAAGAACTATCAGAAAGTAAAACAAATAGACAGACAGACAAAAAGAACTTCAAAATCCAGATAAAGTACCTACCACTAAATTTGTTGGGAGGCCCTAGAGGGAGACTGATTATTCACAACTGGAATGTACAAAACTCCAGAACCAAACCTCCACGGACTTGGACTAACCTCCCCTCAGGGCATTTGCCAATTCTAGGCCTAGAACAGAAAACTGAGACCCACGCAGAAAACAAGAACAAGAATCAGAGAAATCTGAAAAGCATTTACAATCCTGCAGGGCTAAACAGAAAGGGAAAAAGAGACACCTAAGAGGTCAGGCTCCTGGAAGAGGAGGAAGGTCCCGGAACCCTCAACAATCACCTTAACTCTCACAATCCCTTTTTCATGTCACTCACCAAATTCTGAAGCTGCTTAGAACAGAAAACCAAGAAGCCAAATGAACAGCTTGATGTTCTGAGAACTAAGAAAACAAGGATTAGTATCCATACCCCAAGACTGTTTTCCCCAGGGCAAAACAGCCCTTAAGCTCTCAGTTGAGGGACACAAATCCAAGATGGGTGAGATTTGGGACAGGACAGAACACTGTACAATTTGGGTTGCCTCAGTCTTTTAAGCAATGAATCTCATTTTACTTGCAGGCAGAAAATGCTTTACAAATTATCTGCAGTTTCTCTAATACAATACATAGCACTTAGTGAAAACTCACAAGTCACTCCAAGAAATAAGATCAAAGGAACAAAAAAGAAGTACAAAAAAACTGTTCAGAGGAGCAGTTTCAGAGATGATCTTCTTAGTTATACTTACTAGAGCTTCAGATAATTTTTAAAAGCTACATACATGTAGAATACATTGAAAAAAATATACTTTAAATATAAAGACAAAAGTTTAAGTAAAAGTAAATTTCAAGTAAATGTAAATATATACCATGCAACAATTAACTGATAGAAAGTTCATTGATGCTTTCCTACTACAAATAAACAGACATTTTAATGATAAAGGAGTCAATCGACCAGGAAAATACTACAATTCTAATTTAGTATAAACCCCGAACATATATTTGTTTATGTATAAATATACATAGATACATAGGTAGATAGAAAACTAGTAGAATGCAGCTAAACATTTGTTTAGGGGAAAGTTTAACCTTAAATGCAATATTAGAAATTAAAGAAAGCTAAAAATTAATTATTTAAGTTTATATCTCAAAAACTTAGGAAAGAGCAAGAAATTCAATTTGAGAAAAAAATAATTTTTATATTTTTTAAAAAGAAAACATACAATATGTAAGAAATTTTAATAACCCTGTTATTTCTTAAGAATAATAAAATATATAACCTTATAACCAAATGATAAAAATTTAAAAAGCAAGATTTATCAATAGCAAGAATGAAAAAGAAAACATCATTAGAGTTATATAGATATTACACAGCAAAAGAGAGATTATTATGAACATTATTTGAGCAAATGTAATTTCCCAAATCTGAAACTTAAAAAATGCAAAATGTTAATACGTATCTTTCTTTAAGTAGTTAAATCTATAGTTACAAACCAATACATCTCCTTTCTACACCTATGAAGAAACCTATAGGCTCAAATAACCTCATCAGTTTAATTTTTGTTTCAAAAATAAAACAAAATAAAGGGCAGCACCTGTGGCTCAAAGGAGTAGGTGCTGGCCCCATATAACAGAGGTGGTGGGTTCAAACCCAGCCCTGGCCTAAAAACTGCAAAAAAGAAAAAAGAATAAAATGAGGAAAAGTTTGGCATGGTGTCAGGCTAGAATAAGCTTTTGCAAAATCTTATCAAGGACATAATGAAAAAGAAAAATTGAAAATTAATTTTTATTATGAAGAGATAAATAAAATAAATATTACATATAAAATATTAGTCATAAAATTAGCAGTATAAATAAAGGATAACCCATAATTACCAAGTTGAATCTATTGCAGGAGTACAGGTGATAAAATAAAAGAAAAACATTATATAATTGTCTTCCTCCATACATATATATGTATGTGTGTATATATATACATATATATTCATGGATAAAATACAACATCTATTTATGACTTTTTAAAGAAAGAGTTAATGGTGAAATAGCTGTACGCTTTCCCCTGGGATTAGGAACAATTAAAGCATACTCACTATGATCACTTCTGTTCTATTCTACTAAAGATTCTAGTTAGCACAATACAATACGGAAAAGAAATAAGAGATATAACTTAGAAAGAAGAAAGTAAGCTGTCACCATTTATAGAAAATGTGATGGTGGATACACAAAATTCAAAAAACATTGAAATAAGCAATTAAATTAGATGTGACAAGGCTGTTGTCTACAAGATCAATGCACAAAAATCAATCAATAAATTAATGTATATATATTAGTTCCAAAAATAAAGTTTTAAAAGTATTAATTTAAATAATATAGAAATATCATAAATATCCATTGAAATTCTAAGATAGTACTGATTGAAATTTAAAAGACCTAAGTAAATGGAAGGATATGCCATATTCATATTTAGAAGATTCAGTATTATAAATATGTGCTTTCCTCCAAACTTATCTATTAATTCATCTCAATTTTAATTACAATTCTACCAGGTAGCTTTCTTATTTTTATTTTTCATTTTATACTAAAGTAAAATATACACATATAATTTACCACCTCTACCATTTTTAAGCATTTGGTTTAGTGATAATAAATACGTTTATATTCTTTTTTTATACTTCCTTCCCCAACTCCTGCCTCCCCTCTGTCATTCCCTGGCAGCCACCAGTTTGGCATGATGAGATGCACTGCTTTAGTGAAAATATGTGATGTTTGTCTTTCTGTGCCTGGCTTATTTCACTTAACATAATGGCTTCCAGTTTCCTCCATGTTGCAGCAAATGACAGGAATTCATTCTTTTCCATGCTGAGTAACATTCCAGTGTGTGTGTATACACCATTTATCTGTTAAGGGGCACTCAGGCTGATTCCCTGTTCTGGCTGTTGTGAATGGTGATGCCACACATGTGGGAGTGCAGAGCTCTCTTTGATATGTCAGTATATACACACATTGAGTAGTGGAACCCAACAGGTAGTTTTTGTTGAAGCTGACAAGCAGATGCTTAAATTTACATGGAAGAGCAAAGAGCCAAGAATACCCAATACAAATATGTGAAGGAAAAATAAAACTAGTGTCTTACAATGCCAGATACTGAAATATTACAAAATTACTAAAATTCACAAATTCATACTAACTTACATACTATTTTATGTTATATGACATTATATCATGACATTATAATATACAGTAGTATATTATATCATATGAAATTATATTATATGATATTATCTTATATGACATTATATATGATATGATATGACATATATTCTGCAATGAATCAGAATAGGGAGCTGAGAGGTAGAATCTGAATATATGTGGGCTCTAGATTTATAACAAAATGAACCTTTACTACACTGAGGAAAGGATAGATTTTACAAATAAATTCAGCTAGATCATCTAGACATTAATATGAAGAAAAAATATTCCTCATATACAAAGGGAATAACAAAATGTAGATAGATCTTCATGTGAAATATTTAAAAATATAAAATTTTATGAGCAAAGCTGACAATAACTTTATGTCATCAGAATAGGCACACATTTCTTAATTCAGACACAACAAACACTGAGCAGAGAGGAGAATCTGAAAATTACATTAGACTAAATTTAAAAGCAGTTATGAAAAAACTAGGTGAATCTGTAAAGCGAATCACAGAGTGGACAAAACGTTAGTTATGTGCATATCTAACAAAGGATTCATATCTGTAACACACACAAAACATCTACAAAAGAATTAAGAAAAAGAAAGAAATCCTAACAGAAAAAAAAATGACAAATGATTCAAATAGATTCTTCACAGAAATGGATATCTATATGGACAATAAACCTTTAAAAATTGCCCAGCGTTATCATGAGTGCACCAAACACCCATCAGAATGATCAAATAGGGAATGCAGATAATGTCAAGTGTTGCCAAGGACTCGCAGGCCCAGCGCCCTCACTCCCTGTAGCAATGCAGGGGTATACCTCTAAACCTCTAAACTGAACACATGAATATCACACTATCCAGAGATTCCTCTTCCTTGTTCTCAACAATGTGCAGATAGAGCTTCTTTAAAAGACCAGGTCAAGAAGGTTCATAAAGGACCCAAGCCTGAAACCTAAATGGTCATTAGTAATAGAATATACTGGAATTTTCATTCAATATAATTTTATAGCAGGAATGCTATAATTGACAATCTATGTCCCATAGGCCACATCTAGCCCAAAGCCTGTTTTGGTATGGGCCACAAGCTACACATGTTTTATAAAAATCTTTTTAGAGGTTGTTTAGAAAACAAATTTTAAAAAGATGCTTGACAGACATTGCATGAGGCCTGAACAGTGTAAAATACTGACTAGCTAGCACTTCACAAAAGTTTGCTAGACCCTACAGAGCACTGACAAAGAATGAACTACTTGCCATCCCATATAATCTAAATTATCTCACTAATTAATCTGACTTAATATTGACAGAAAGAAGCTAAATTCCATTTTTATGAATTTCAAAAACAAGAAAAAGTAATCTACAAGGCACAGGACCACGCTAATGGCAAGCTTTGTGGGTGAGTCCTGCCTGGGAGGAGGGATAGTGAGGTCTCTAGACTGGCAATGCCTTAATTTTTTATCTGGAGATGGTTACAAGGGAGTATTCACTCTATGAAAATTCATCCAGCTCTGCACTTTCATTTGTAAACTTTTTGTAGGCTGTTTTAATGAAATCAACACTTAAAGAATATCCCCAGGAAAATGATGAGGCCTAAATGTCAGAGAGTGGGGAACTTTGAAGCTGCTCCCAATACCACTGGAGTACGCCATGCTCCTCTGAATGCTGCCTTTTGCTTGTTGGGGTTTTCTGTAAAAGTACCATTTCTTGTTCCAGAGGAACTGTTTATGTCTATACAGCACTGCAGGGTGCTCAGCTCTTTGGATCTCACAGTAAATTTGGTTGCATTTGATTTATACTTTTTCCATTTTTAATAAGTTTTTCATTGATGTGTGGGTACACGTGCAGACTTGGTGACGTCTGGACTTCATGTATAACCCTCACCCAGTTAGTGTGCGCAGTACCCATTCTATGGTTTCTCATCCCACACCCCTCTCCCACCTGCCCACACTCTTGCCCTCCAAGTCTACAATTCCATTCTCTGTGTTCATCATGTGTAACTCCCGCTTGTAAGTGAGAACGTGTGGCTGATTTTCTATCTCTGAATTATTTCACCTAAGATAACTCCCTCCAGTTCTATTCATGTTGCTGCAAAAGGCATGATTTCATTCTTTTTCATGAGTTGTGTTATGGGAGATACATATATACACATACACACACACCATGTTTTCTTTACCTAATCACCAAGTGATGGACATTTAGGTTGATTCCACATCTTTGCTACTGTGAATGGTACTGCAATAAACAGGAGTCCAGGAATCTTTTTTATATAATGATGTATTTTCCTCTGGGTAACAACCCAATAGTGGAATTGCTTGGACTGAATAGTAGATCTAATTTTAGTTGTTTGCAGCCTCTCCAGAGAGCCTGTACCAATTTACATTTTTTGCCAACTGTATATAAACTTTCTCTTTTCTCTGAACCCTCACCAAAATCTATAGTTTTTTAACTTTACATAATGGCAATTATAATTACAGTAAGATAGTACCTCATTGTGGTTTTAATTTGTATTTCTCTGGTGATTAGTGATGTTGAGCATTTTTTCATGTATTTATGACCATTTGTGTATATTCTTTTGAAAAATGTCTGTTCATGTGTTTTTGTTTGTTGGCCCTTGTTCAGCTGAGTTTCTATAGATTCTGAATCTATAGTCCTTTGTTAGCTGTATATTTTTCAAATACTGTCTCCCATTCTTTATGTTTTCTATTTACTCTGTTGGTTATTTCTTTTGCTAGACAGAAGCTTTTAAAGTCATTTTTGTTTTTATTGCATTTGCTTTCGGGGTCTTAGTCATAAATTTTTCACCTAGTCCAAGGTCCAACAGAGTTTATCTCGGTTTTCTTCTAGAATTTTTATGGTTTCAAGTCTTCCATTTAAGTCTTTAATCTTCATGAGTTAATTTTTTGTGTATGGAGAGAGATAAAGGTCTAGTTCTACTTACCTGTCTGTCTGTCCAGTTTTCACAGCACATTATTGACCAGGTGGCCTCTTCCCAGTGTTCATTTTTGTCTGCTTTGTCAACGGTCAGTTGGTTGTAGGTATAGGGCTTTATTTCTGGGTTCTCTAGTCTGTTCCATTGATCTATGTGCCTATTTCTACACCAGTGCCATGGTGTTTTAGGTACAGTAACCTTATAATTTCAATTCAGATAATGTGAAGCCTCCATATTTTTTCTTTTTCCATAGGATTGCTTTGGCTATCCTGGCTCTTTTTGGGTTTCATATGAATTTCAGAATTGTTTTTTCTAGTTCTGTGAAAAATGGTGTTGGCATTTTGATAGGAATTGCATTGCATTTGTAGATTGCATTGGACAAGATGGTCATTTTAACATTATTAATTCTTAAAATTCATAGGCATGGGATATTTCTTCATCTGTTTGTTTCATCTATGATTTCTTCTATCAGTAATGTACAGTTCTCTTGTAGAGATATTTTAGCTTCTTGGTTAATAGCAAGCAGTCTCTATTATGGATAGATAATAGAGATAGATAGGTTATGGATAATCCAACTTATGGTATTGCATACTTACAAAGGGGCTATCAAGGCTCCCAAGGAGGGAGTAATTTGTAAATAAATAATTACAATAATTTACAATTTTTAAATAAATAATTAGAAATAAATAATTATTTATAAATATAATAAATAAATGTAAACAATTTATAAATAAATAATTACATTAATAATTTGGGAATTAGTTTCTTCCATGCATGTAAAAAACCCACATGGTATGAGATGCTTGGCACAGCATCTTTATGCTAGTGGTTAGTCTCATAAATAGGTAGAGAAGCAGGTGATGGAAACATAAGAATGTAAAAAGTCAGAAGATCCAAAGCCAAGAAAGTCTACAGGAAAAGAATTAGTGGAAGTCTTTTCCTGGAGCAGGATCTGCTAAGCTTGAGGAGTGAGAACTTAACACTAAGCATTTTACAAAGGTTTAACATGCATTTAGTGGAAACATCAGCTTCTACAAGGCCATTTGTGATGTAAAAAAGAAAAAAAAAACTGTGCAAATAACCTATGCAAAGAGGCCTGCTCTCCTAGATATCTTTTTCAAGAAATGCACTTCAGTGGTAAGCTCTCCTCCTCCAGCAACAGAATCAAACTGTGATTCCCCAGCACCCTCCCTCCTCTTCAGCACTACCTCCATCATCTTCTGATTAATATCAGCCTGGCTTCTTGCCTCAAAAATGACCCTTCTAGTAAGCAAGACATTGATGCAACGTTCAGTGCATAGTATTTAATATTCTTTTTTGAAATTTCTCCTATTTCCTACTTAATTCTATCTGAATTAGAAGAAAGAGCACAATAGTAATGTAACTTATTATAGAACAGGGACATTATTATTTTTATTATTAGAGTATTACACACTATTATTATTTCCACTTGTGACTCATTATAGTATTGTTGTTATTGTTGTATATGTGCTGAGTGACACAGAAATCCAACCTAAAGATGTTCTCAGGAAAGTATCTCATCTATACGACCACCTGTATATTCCTAGATATTTTATTTTATTATTTTATTTTATTTTGTTCTGTTTACTTTGTACCTATTGGAAATGGGATTGAGTTATTGATTTGTTACTGAGCTTGATCATTCTTGATATATAGAAATGCTACTGTATGTTTCAAATACTTCCTCCAGTCAGGACTCAACAACCCTGGGACTTCAGCTCTAATCCCCCAACATTTTTCCAAGGGAACTTCAGCTCTAATCCCCCCAACATTCTTCTAAGGGAATTTCAGCTCTAATCCCCCCAACATTTTTCCCAAGGGAACTTCAGTTCTAATCACCCCACCATTTTTTCCTGGCAATTATTCTTTTAAGAGACCTGCTCTCCTCCCTGCTGAGCTTAAATTCTGTGGGCAGGCATTCTGGAGTCCTGTGTCATACCAGTGGACAGAACCACAGCCCTGGCTTGGTCTATCTCTGAGACCCTTCCTCACTCCTTTTTGTGCAAGGAGGAGACACCACAGTAAGCAGCCAGGCACCCAACCTGCAGTTGCCACCCTTAGTTATTCTGTCATCAGTCCTTAATCCACTTCTCTCTTTCTCTTGTACATCTGTTTCACACTTTCTCCTCAGATTCTCCAAACCTTCTTCCCGCTCTTCACTCTCTCATTTTCTATTGGGAAAATCTGAAGAAACTTGAAAGAACTTCTGTAAGCCTCCTTCCCATATCCACCTGCCAGCTGCTGCTCTGTCTCTGGCCAAAGAGCTGCCAGTGTTCCCAGCTCCAGCTCATCCCTCCAGCCAGCCCTGGGTCTTGTCCTTCCCACCCCTTCATCAGTGTAATATTATCATTACTGAACCATATTCAGAAGGACACAGACGCATTTGTTTCCCTTATAACACAAAAGCCCACATTCATTTTCAGACGAGCTTTCCTTTCTCTTTTACCCTCTTAAACATACTCTAATATGACCTTTAACCCATCACTTTACCAAAACTCCTTTTGTCTTATTTATCTATAGATTTATTATTATTTATTGATGATCTCTACATTGCCAAATGTGTTGTCAACTCACAGACATCACTGAACATAGAAGAGCACTCCCCGCAGTACCTCCTCCCTCCGCTCGCCCTCCCAGAGGCCACACCCAGCTCCTCCTCCTTGGAGTCCTTCACAGATCTGTCCTCTTCACCCTGAGCTCTTCATGTTGCAGCACTGCCTTGTTCTTTACCCTGCACTCACCTCTCTGGGCATCTCTCTTCAAGTTCTAAGACTTTACATGTCTTCTCTATGGCAACAACTCCAAGATTCATATCTGCCATACTATACTCCCTCCCTCCCCAATCCCACATCTGTACACCCAGTTTCTGCTTCACTTGCCCCCTGGAGGTTCTTACATCCCAACTGAACACTCATGTTACAAGATCATAGCTACCACACATGCACACATGGGCACACAGCAGTGAATAGAAGTGCAGGAACCTGGACCAGGTTTGGGGTGCTGGTGGAGTATCAATTAGGCCATCACAGGTGAGCTTCAATGACCAAGGACTGGGGGCAGGTGACTGACCAGTCAAGTACATTCTGTTCTGCTCAGCAGGGATAATGAAGCGGTTTGGATGCTGCCCCCTCCAAGTCTCAAATGGAAATCTGATCCCCAGTGCTGGAGGTGGGGCCTGGTGAGAGGTGTTTGGGCCCTGGGGGATTCCTCTCAAGTGGCTGTGTGCCTCCCAGAATGATGGGTTCTCACATTGTTAGCTTATGTAATAACTGGTCACTGGAGCCTGGCACCTCCCCTCTCTATCAGGCTCCCTCTCTCACCTCTGACCCACCTGCTCCCCTTCTCCTTCTACCTTCACTGGAAGCTCCATGAGACCCTCACCAGAAGCACATATGGCCCTTGCAGACCCACAAACCCATTAGCCACTTTTGTTTACAAACTGCCCTGACACACCTGAGAATGTGTCCTCCCCCCCTCCATTGCAGCTGCAGCCTCCACTCTGGAAGCCACAGGTGGGGAGACTTGGGGGCTGCCATGTGGTCTTGAGTCATTGGATGTGCAGAACCCAAGTGCAGTGGAGATTTCAGTGAGGTAAGGGGAAGCCTGCAAGGCAGAGGCAGGGCCCATAGGGAGATGCTACAAGGGCAGAGTCAGCGGAAAGGAGGGGCAGAGCCCCCACATGAGGCCCAGTGCCCACACTGCCTAGTAGAGGTCTGGACTGGGGGCTATTGCCTTCTAGACCCCAGAATGTCAGAGGTCTGCCTGTAAGAGCCGCAGACTCTAGATGCCAGACTGTGACAGCAGCCGGTGGTTGTGAGGGCAAAGCCCAGAGGCCGCCTGAGGCTTTGAGGCCCAGCCCCGCCCCCTGGGTGCTGAGGAGGACAGACATGGAGTCAAGGGATTGGAACTTTCATATTTAACGTTTGCCCTGCTGGGTTTTGGACTTGCATGGGACCTGTTGCCTTTCCTTATTTTATTTATTGTTTTTGAGACAGAGACTCACTCTGTCGCCCAGGCTAGAGTGCCATGCTGTCATCACAGCTCGCAGCAACCTCAGACTCTTGGGTTGAGATGATCTTCTTGCTTCAGCCTCATATTTTCCTTTTCTTTTGGACAATTTCTCCTTTTTGGAATGAGCATGTTAGATAGTGACTGCACCACTGTTGTACCAAACAACTTGGGTTTGTTCTTACATGCTCATAAACGACAGGAACTTACCTGCCTTGAATCTCAGAGGAGGCTTTAGACTTTGGCGTTGGTGGTGGAAGGAGTTAGACTTGGGGACTATTGGGAAGGGATGATTGTATTTTGCAAAGTTGAGAAGAACATGAGATTTGGAGGACCGCGGGCAGAATGATATGGTTTGGATGTCTGTCCCCCACAAATCTCATGTTAAAGTTTGATCCCAAGTGTTGGAGGCAGGCCAGGTGGGACATGTTTGGGTCATGGGAACCTCAAGAATGCCTGGGTGCCCTCCCCAGGATGATGAGTGAGTTCCGGGTTATCCAAGAAAGAGCTAGTCATTCAAAGGAGCTGGCACCAGCCCTCCGGCTCCCTCTCCCTGGTGACACACCTGCTCCCTTTCACCTCTGCCTGGATTGAAAGCTCCCTGATGTTCTCACCAGAAGCAGATGCTGGTGCCCTACTGTGGGCCAAATAAACCTCTTTTCTTTACAAATTAACTAGGCTCAGGTACTCATTTTTAGTAATACAAAGCCAACAAACACAGAGCTGTAAAAGGAAAAGACAAAAGACCTCACCTACTTAAAGTTTACATTCTATGTCAAACTATTGTCAAGTTTTTTAAAGCATCATTTATAAAAACAATAATAATATAAATTGTAAACAAGAGGTACCAGGTAAAATGATTATGTTTATTTAATTAAATGTAAATATTAAAATACTATTTTAAGAAAGAAAAAAAGGACTTTTCATCAGAGAAGTGCTAGCTTCTGGAAAGTTTATATTTGCTGCATTAAGAAAGATAGGTGCAATTTGACTAAGAGAACTACACTCCAAATCTGTAGCATAAATGTTATGAATAAATAGGCTTGTAAGAAATAAGCTCTTGTTTTTTAATATTCCTGCTAGTAGGAGCAGAGGCAAAGTGAGACAGGAGCCCCAGGCCACTTACACCCTGAGGTAGGCCTTGTGGTGCCCCAGGTGGGAGTCTTCAGGGTCCCAGAGGTAAGGTGACCAGATTTTAACATTGGTAAAGTAAGACACCATTGAGGGGGTAGGGGCAGGGAGGGGCGGCGGGGGGGGGGGGGGCTGACAACAATGCAAACTTTGATAATTAGTTCTCAATAATCAGTTCTCAACAATTGTTTGTTATTATCAAAGTTTAACATTATAAAATTAACAAAAATAATATAAAACTCATATCCTGGCAAAATAGCCATGTGGCAGCTGAAAACTGTATATTCCCTTCCTGTTCTCCCATGTTCCCTAGCTTGTCATGCATTCCTTCCAAAAATTAGGACTTTTTAAAAACACCACAGGACATGGGACAAATTATTAAAAATCAGGACTGTCCCAACAAAAGTGGAACGTCTGGTCACCTTACTCTGGGGTGGGGGGGCCTACTTGTTTGTTCCAGACAGTTTGGCTCCTTCTGAGCTAATTGTCCTTGCCTAGAAGCAAGGGAGGGAGCCAGTCTCCTTCTGGCTTGCCCAGAAGGGGAGTAGGGACCTTGCCCAGGAGGGCAGTAGGGAGTTTACATTAGCTTTTTCATTTCCAAATGAAGTTACATTAACCTTTTCATTCCCAAATGGAGTTACATTAACCTTTTCAGCAGCTGAAAACACTATATTCCTTTCCCATTCTCCCACTGTTCCCTAGCTTGTTGTGCATTCTTTCCAAAAATCGGGACTTTTTAAAAATGCCATGGGACAAATTGTTAAAAATTGGGACTGTCCCACCAAAAGTGGGACGTCTGGTCACCTTACCCAGAGGAGGCACTGCCAATCCACATCCCACAGTGGAGGGTGCTGAGGCTGTGAAAGAGTCCTACCAAGTGCCCCAGAGCAGACCTGGAAGTGATGAAGGTCACTTACCACATCCTGGGCCACTGTGACATGGACAAATAGCACTCTGCAGAAATATTCCAGAGCAGAGCCCAACAGTGCTTAACTGTGTAAGCCCTGGGCGAGGGGAGTAGGGGAGACTGGGATAGACTACCTCTCTCTTTAGGATCATGCAAAATACATCTGTAAATAACTTCTTCTCTGTCTCATTTCATCATTAAAAGTAAAAGAAGAACTCAAATAAATACAGTGCTTAGCTCTGAGTGATGAGTTATTGGAGATGATTTTTATTTTATTGTTTGATGGTTTCTGAATACATATGAAAGTTTCTATTATATATGAATAGTAGCACACATTCTTTTATAATCAGAGAAATAAAATGTCCATTTAATATTTTTTAAATGGAAGTAATGCCTTCTTAGTATTCTTTCTCTAAAATCAAGTTCATTGATATTTTTCCACAAAATCAATCTTTTAAAAAATTCCCATGTGAATTTTACTAGATCTGTATATTTTATCTATTATAGTTAGTAACAAATTATAGACCATATTTACATTTTATTCAGGGACAGGTAATTAAGAAATATAAATAAATGTCACTTTGAAAACTGGACCATGTTTAACTGTCTCCTTATCTATTTTGGGGTTCAACTTGATTGTAGTCATGATCTATTTATCCTTTTCAGTTTTAAGTTTGCTGTACAGAGAAAGAAGCAAAACACAAGTTGAATACCATGTTTCCTGTTTTTGTAAGGCATTGTCAATTCATACTCAGATTAAAACTAAAAGGAGATATTATTTCCCTTAATTTTTTTTTCTCAAGCCTTACTTTATTCTTATACCTTATTTTCCTGACATTATCATTATAGGTCAGCCCTACTCTTTTCAAAACAGAAAAGGTTGACTGTACTATTCCACACAGTTGAAAGTACTTTACGTGCTTATTTTGTTTCAAAATTTTAGCAAGAATACTAACAGAAATATTCACAGGTACTCTATAATTATATCTAGATACCAATTGTTTGTCCATCAGATAAATGCACTTCTAATTAGATGTGGAATAACTGAAAATGCATACCAATCTCTTTTGCATTTGCTGAACTTTTCTTCTTTCTATTTGAAACACATCATTGTTCTGCAAATGAGCATCCATCTGCTATAGTAGGCAGAAAATGTAATCCTTTGCTCTTTAGTGCCTACTTCCCCATTAGGCCATACAAGGCAAGGAAATGAGTTCTAGGCTATACTTTTGATTTATTGTAGAGCTGAGCACATTTACACAGAGAAAAGTGCTATTTTAATTTTACACACTTCAATAAACACACATACATATGTTCAACCTTTAGATGCAGTCATAAAACTGACTGAGGATTCTGAAAACAGAGTGAAAACATATATACAAGTTTCACTTTTAGTCACATTGTTCAGAACTCTATTATTCAAATTTAAGAATAATTTTCTAATAGTTTTCAAGTGCACCCTCTAACATAGCCATTCACATATTGCATTGTAGCATCTTTTTTTCATTACAGTATTTCATACTTGATCACATTGGAACAATGTGTTACAGAATATTTCAAAAGGTTTTGTTTTTTAACAGCAGTTTTAGGATCACAGAAAAATAAAGAGGAAGGTCTAGTAGATGCCACAGGCCCCTGTGCCTGCTCGTGCATGAGCCCTTCTCATCACTGACACCTTCCACTGGAGTTGCACATTTGTTACAGCTGATGACCTTACATCCACACATCCTTATTGCCCAAACTCCAAACTGCACATTCACTTTCACTGTTGTACATTCTACAAATTTAAAAACAATCAACAAAGACAGGTACCCACCATTGTAGTATTATACAGGGTGTGTCATTGCCCTAAAAGTCCTCTGTGCTCTGCCCATTCAACTCCCCCCAACCCCCTGGCAATAGCTGATCTTGCAGTGGTTCTCAACCTGTGGGTCTCGACCCCTTTGTAACAATGAAAATACATCGCAGAATTAGGAAGGTTGAGAACTACTGTATGTCTCCGCAGCTTTGATTTTTCCAGAATGTCATGTAGTTGGAATCATACTATGTGTAGTCTTTTTAGATTGGCTTTCTTCCTTTAGTCATATGCATTTACATTTTCTCATGCCTTTGCACTGTCTGATAGCTCATTACTTTTTAGAGCTGAATAGGATTCCATTGTCCATGTGCACTGCAGTTTATCTCTCCATTTACATATTTAAAGACATCTTGATTTCTTCCAAGCTTTTGCGATTATGAGTAAAGCTGCAATAAACATCCATATGTAGGTTTTGTGTGGATTCCTTTCAGTAAATACCAAAGAGTATGATTGCTATATCATATGGTAAGAGTATGTCTAGTTCTGTAAGAACCTGCCAAACTGTCTTCCAACACGACTGTGCCATTTTCCATTCTTTTAAGCCATGAATGAGAGTTTCTGTTGTCTCACATCCTCTCTGTGGTGGTTTATCAGTCTTCTGGACACTGGCCATTCTGATACATATAGATACATATATAGTGGGATGTATTTGTTGTTTTAATTTGAATTTTCCTGATGACATATAAATTTGAGTATTTTTTATGTGCTCATTTGCTATCTTTATATCTTCCTTCCTTATATCTGTTACATATTTTGGCCCATGTTTAAAATGTGTAATTTTCTTATTGTTGAGTTTTAAGAGTTCATTCTATATTTGGGGCAGTAAAATATAGTCCTTTATCAGGTATGTCATTTGCAAATGCTTTCTCCCAGGTTGTGGCCTGGCTTTTCTCATTCTCTAGCCTGTGTTTTGGGAAGAGCAGAAGTTTTTACTTGTAATAAAATTCAGCTTATCAATTAATTTCTTTCATAGATTGTGCTGTGGGTGTCATATCTAAAATGTCAGCACCAAATCCCTGACCATCTATCTTTTTTCCTATGTTATAGTCTGTGAATTTGTAGTTTTTCATTTTATATTGAGATGTGTGATCTGTTTTGAGTTAATTTTTGTAAAAGTATAAAGACTTTGTCTAGGCTCATACTTTTCTATATGGTCATCCAGTTTTCCCAGCACCATTTGTTGAGAAAACTACCTTTTCCTCATGGTATAGTCGGTGCTCCTTGATCAAAAATCAGTTGATTGTATGTATGTGTTGATTGTATGTATGTGGGTCTATTTCTGGGCTTTCTGGTCTATTCCACCGATCTGTTTGTTCTTTCTCCAATGCCATGATGTCTTGACACTTACTGTAGCTTTATGGTAATTCTCAGGGCATGTGAGGTCAGCTCTCCAACTTTGTAGGTTTATGGTAATTTTTAGGTAATGTGAGGTCATTCCTCCAACTTTATACCTTCATGGTAATTTTGGGGTCATGTGAGGTCAGCCCTCCAACTTTGTAGCTTTATGATAATTGTCAGGTCATGTGAGGTCAGCCCTCCACCTTTGTAGCTTCCTAGTAATTTTCAGGTCATGTGAGGTCA
Organism: Galagoides demidoff; assembly: GCA_963574575.1. Classification (NCBI taxonomy): domain Eukaryota; kingdom Metazoa; phylum Chordata; class Mammalia; order Primates; family Galagidae; genus Galagoides; species Galagoides demidoff. The sequence goes on along the minus strand of CAUYQV010049617.1, from coordinate 3,457 downwards.
GCCATCCAACTTTGGAGTTTTATGGTATTTTTCATATGAGGTCAGCTCTCCACCTTTGTTTTCTCCCTTAATATTGTGTTAATGCTTTAGGCCTTTTATTTTTCCAATAAACTTTACAATACTTTGTCAATATCAACAAACTATCTTATTGGGGTTTTGATAGAGTTTCTACTGAATCTATGGATCAAGTTGGAAAGAACTGACATCTTGACAATACTGAATCTTCCCATACATTGATACAGAATAGTTCTCTAGGGGTCGGAGCCAAGATGGTGGACTGCAGTCAGGTTTTTACAGAAGCTCCCATCCAGAAGGAGGTTTAAAGGACAGAAGTTTAGCAAGTTAGCTGATGGTTTGGAGCAGAGCCAAGAGATAAGATTGAATAGTGCACTTCAACCTTCCTGAGGCAAGCTACAACCCCAAAAATACAACTAAAAGGTACAAAATCCACCACCAAGTGGATGGGAGTCCCCTACTCCACAAGAAGGGCTCGCAGTTTACTCCATGCAAACAAGCGAGCAGAGTTCAAACTTCCTCCCACTCTATCCCACGGGAGAGACCCCCTAAAAACTGGACCTCCTACCCCTGTTGGCATGCCACGACACCCTCCCGCCAGGCATAAAACTGTAAAACTGTATAAAACTGTATATATTCCCCACCTGCAACATTGACCTCCAAGGAGTCCCCACCCACCCACTCCAAGATCTGGACTTTTGTTACCTATGGAATCCAGATTCTTGGGCATCTCCTTGAGAGAAGTGGAGGGGGAAAGGGCTGGTGCTGTTCTGTGCTGACCGTGGCACAGGGGTGAGGAGAAGAAAATCGGTTCACAGGACACCAACACAGCAACAGTGGCATCCTGAGCTGCAAACTGACACCATTCCAGCCCCATCTCTCTGGGCAAACAGAGGTTCAGGACAGTAGCCACAGGCAAAACCCAGAGAACTTTCATAAGTAAAGCATCAGTCCTCAGGGTTTAATCCAGCTGAGACAAAGACAGTGGGCGGACAGAGGATAGCATTGACACCTGAGTGTAAATTTCTATTTGTCTGCTGCCCAGAGCTGAATGCAAGGACTTGCAGAGAAATCTAGCTGGACAGAAGCCTAATTTAAAAATGCAAGGCCCCACTGCCAAACTCAGATTTCTGGCTGATTTTGCCAGTCATAAACCCCAGGAGTAGTGGCCTACTGGAGTGAATAGGGCCACAGACCTGGGGGATTACAAGTGACTGGGTGCAAGGTGGGGAAGGGGAAGGAGGTATTAACCTTCCCAGACTAACCCATTTGCCAGGTAGGTCTCTTTGCCCTCACGGAGTGGGGCGGGCCCAAAACTGCTTGCTAGAGTCGGACACCTCACAGGCCACAGAGGAGATCCCTACCCCAGGTTCCGGCTCTGGGCTGGTACAGAACTGCTTGCTAGTGCCACGGCATCCCGCGGGCAGTGGTGGAGGAGTCCTCTGTTCCAAGTAGACCCAAAACAGCTTGCTAGAGACATGCACACCACATGGGGACCAGGGGAGGAGTTCCCCGCTCAAGGCACCCAAGCTAGGTGGGCCTAGAACTGCTTGCTAGAGCCACGCACACCTTGCAGGTGGTGATGAAGGGATCTACCACTCTGGGCAGGCCCATAACTGTTTGCTAGAGCCATGTGCATCCCATGGACAGAGGTGGTGGAGTTCCCCACTCAGGACTCCGGCACTGGGAGGGTACAGATCAGCTTCCTAGTGCTGCTTGCGTCCAACAAGCCATGGTCAAGGAGTCCTCCGCTCCCCCCAGCTACTCTGGCAGGGCTGAACTAGGACTGATCTGGTCGCTCGCGTACCCTGTGCTACTGCTGCAATTCCCCCACCGCCTGACTGCTCCAGGGTGCTGAACTAGGACTGATCTGGCTACTACAGTTCCCCCGTTCCACCAGTTGCCCTGGAGGGGCAAAACTAGGACTGATCCAGCTGTTGCCGGTCTCCTGCCCCCCGGTCACCCCAGCAGCCTGAACAAGATCTAATCTGCCCACGCACACTTCCATGCAGCTGCTATCATTCCAAGGTACCCCAGTTGCCTCAGCACCCAAGAACTGGGAGAAGACAACAGATACACTCTGCATGTCTCTCTGGTCAACCAGAAAAAGCCACCAACTGAACAGTTCTGATAAGGCCTCCAAACAAGGTAAACTCAGCATGGGGTGGAATTAGCAGAAAAACTCTGGCAACTCGAATAACCACAGTAGATCATCTTCTCCAAGGGAAAATGGGGCAGACACAATTGAAGACCCCATCTACAAGCAAATGGCTGGAATGTCAGAAATCGAGTTCAGAATGTGGATAGCAAATAAGATTAACAGAATGGAAGAAAGGAAGGAATTAGGAGTTCAAGAAATTATTCAAAAGATGTCTCAAGAACTCAACGATTTCAAAGATAAAATGATCAAAGATTTTGAAACACTGAGACAAGCGGTTGCAGCCCTCAAGGATCTGAAAGACACAGTGGAATCCCTCCGTAACAGAGTGGAACAGGTTGAAGAAAGAATCTCTGACTTTGAAGACAAAGCTTTTGAAGAAGCCCAGGAGTGCAAAGATCAAAGAAAATGGAGAGAAAAACAGATCTCAGTCTCAGAGAACTCTCAGATAATTCGAAGAAAACTAATAATCGCCTTATAAGAATCCCTGAAGGTGACGAAGTTGCTTCACAAAACACTGAGGCTCTTCATAACAAAATTATGAAAGAAAAAATTCCAGATATGCCAAGAAATTCTGAAATTCAGATAGCAGATAGTTTCAGAACCGCAGCACGACTCAACCCGAACAAGACATCCCCCAGACACATCATAATTAACTTCACCAAAGTTAAGATGAAAGAGAAAATTCTGAAAGCAGTCAGACATGAGAAAACCATAACCTACAAGGGGAAGAATATTAGGATAACAGCAGATCTCTCAGCAGAAACCTTTCAGGCTAGAAGAGGACAGACATCAACTTTTAATCTCCAAAAACAAAATAACTTTCAACCCAGGATCCTGTATCCAGCTAAACTGAGTTTCATCTATGATGGAGAAATTAAATACTTTAATGACATTCATATGTTGAAGAAATTTGCTATAACTAAACCAGCTCTCCAGGAAATTCTTAAACCTATCCTCCATAATGACCACTGCAATCCTCCACCACAAAAGTAAACCCACCGAGAAACCTCCGATCAAATTCCAACTTCCACAATGGCAAAAGGATTAAAACTGTCTACTAGACTTTTGAGCAACTCGATGCCCAAAATATTACCAAGATTATCAATAATTTCTATCAATGTGAATGGCTTAAATTGTCCCCTAAAGAGACAGAGATTAGCTGATTGGATACAGAAACTCAGACCAGACATCTGTTGCATACAGGAATCTCACCTTACCTTAAAAGACAAATATAGACTCAGGGTGAAGGGATGGTCATCGATATTCCAGGCTAATGGAAAG
>CAUYQV010049604.1:0-20014 GCA_963574575.1 Galagoides demidoff | reverse complement strand
AGCTATGATGCCATAGCACTCCACCAAACAACAATGATGGCTGCAACCAAAAAATGGCCGGGCGTTGTGGCGGGCGCCTATGGTCCCAGCTACTTGGGAGGCTGAGGCAGGAGACTCGCTTGAGCCCAGGAGTTGGAGGTTGCTGTGAGCTGTGATGTCATAGCACTCTACCCAGGGGGATAGCTTGAGGCTCCATCTCAAAAAAAAAAAAAAAAAAAGATGGAAAAGAAAGCAAGGTTTTATTAATGAATAAACATTGAACCTGAGTATGGTGCCCATCACAGCCAATCTGCTAAGAGACTGAAGAGACAAGAAGAAATCTTCTTTTTTCACAGCCAAGTAGACACAACCTACCATATACACATTCTCCAAACGAACAGTAACTAGTCCTCAAGTAAGAGGACTCAAAGGTGCCACTTGTCACACAAAGTTCATCCCAAATTCACTCGGTAATTGGAGTAACCCATTTGTGTTAGCTAATTGGCTTTACCCAAAGAAAAAATCAATCTCTTATATTTATATGATAGGAGAGAGTTTTGGAGGCAGCCACCCTCTGATGTTAAGCTCCTACCCTCCCAAGAAGCTGGAAAGAAAAAAAAAAAGGTCACTCTTTCTCTTGATAATAACTTCTCAAAGAGAGAGATAGCTCCCAGGTCCTTAAGGGAAACATTCTTGGGCCATAAATCTGGTAAGAGACAAATTCAGCTTTTAAACACATTCACAAGTATTTTGACGTGAAAGGCATTAAAATGACACATTTTTCTAAACAAGTCCTCTGTGAAAAGAGAGAGGGAAAATCTCTTCCTTTATTTTCATCAGGGAGAATTAAGCCTCTTATTTTTAAATTGCATTTGCTCTGACAAAGGCAGATATCTGGGAAGAATTTAAAACCTCCGTGGTGTCCTTCCCTGACCATCAATTAATCCCTAATGAGGAGACCCTACACAGACAGAAACAAAGGAAGTAGAGAAATTAGAATTTCCGAGGAACATAAGGATAGTGGGAGGGGCACGAAACATCTTACCACTGAAAATAAAAATACTAAGTTGGCACTACGTTAAGGGACCGTGTTGTATCCAAGATCATATAAAAGTCACTCTCTGACTTCATAATCATCACAGGCTTCCTGAAGACCTTTTGAAGGATATTGGTCTGCAGTTGAATTGGGTTAAGTAGATTTTTTTTTGCTTTAAAATTAAAGCCTGTCTTCATCGCCCATGTCCTCAGTGGGTATCTGAGTGCCGTGAGGACACTACCCGTCGGGGGTGGTGTCACTCTGATGAGAAATGGCTACACCTCAGAGAATAGTCATTCCTCTAGAAATATGCTCAGAGGACACCCTGGAATCCTTCACGATGAGAGCGCCTTGTAAATGTGAGCTATTGCCACCGTCATGAGGGAGATCTAACCCCGGACGATATCATAAACTTAACAGTGGGAGTTAAACCACTATCATTCCAAGTATTCCAGGTAATCTGTAGTCTCATCATAGCTTATAAAGTGTGGGCTCTCATAAACAGAATATCTACCTACAGACCCCAAGCTACGCTTCTCAGATTGCTAAAACACAGGACACTCTAAGCCTTGCTATCTCCATCAAGTAAAAGATTTAAAGTATTATCCTTTAGAAAAAAAAAATTTAAAAATTATTTTACAATACCACTTCAAACCAGTAAATAATTCTGATTATTTTCTAACATGATACTTTGGTTTTTATTAATATCAACTATAATAAAGAGAAATTCACTTCCCCTTAACAAATAAAATATTTTATTTTATTTTTTACTTTAAAAGATGAACATTTTAAGATCAGCCAGGTGCTGTGTCCAAAGAAATTCTGTTAATAAGACAAAGAGATATTATACTGCAAGATAGTCTTTCTACATTTTTAGGACCTTAAAGAGATCAGCAGGCTTCCAGTCACCAGATAGCAAAAGCTACAATAAATACAGGTGATCTCACAAAAAGTGTACCGTGGCAGAATGACCAAGCTGCTCAGTGTCCTGCAAAGTCACCTGGAAAGTTAGTTTACTGCCTTTCCCACCTTCCAAGCTCAACTCCAACCAAAATGACAGTGTTCAGAGCTTCATTCATAGATTCTGGGAGCTTCAGGTACCAGTAAGTTTCCAGTGATTAGAAGCACTCTTCAGTTCTTTCTGCCTCATGAGAATGATGTAATTCAAGCAGAACCAGATGAACATGGATCCCACAGGGAGAAAGTTACTTTGCTTCTGGGATGGGCCACGAGCTCCCCCATGCACTCCTCTTCCTAGCCCTTGCCAGTCACACCCAGCCTACCTCTGGGATCCTGCTCTCCGGAACTGCACCTGTGGTTTATCTATGCCAGTCCCTCCCCCTCCACTGCTCCTCTCCATACCAGTCAGCATAAGCCACTGAGAATGGAACCCAGTGCATCCACAGAGATCATCAGCTCCATAGAAGCCCAAAGAAGTAAGAAACAGCTTTCTGCTTCCATGTGCATGGATTTTGTTCAGTTAAAAAAAAAATGGACAAAAACAAGATATCTCAGGTAGAGAAAACTTTCCTGATCAACACAGTTGTGCTCCACATTGGTGTCCACCTAGAGAATAGAAAGTGACAGCCTGACCATTCATTCAAACTCTAAATTCCTGAGACAGTGTCACACCCTGATTAAGAAGGTGCTCCTGGGAGTCTGACTGGTGTGGGTTTGAGAGCCACACCCAGAAAGCCTTACCTGCGTGAGCATGAGCAGGACGCTACCTCCCCAACCCCAGTCCGCTCACTGGGCAGAATGGGGATAATGATCTGTGACTTTCCCACAGGGGGTAAAGCTTCAAGGAAAGCACTTAGCATAAGGCCCTGCATGATACTAAGTGCTCCATAAATGTTATCCGCTATTAGCAATATTACCATCAAGTGGCTCAGCCAATGCCAAGCAAGATGGATGATCTCTTTCTTGAAATTTAACTTATACATCTTAAAAGCTAAAGACCTCAAGGCATACCTGACTAGAATACAGCCACACACGAATGCATGACCTTCCCCCCTCCAGCTTCAAGTACCTTGAGCTGGCAGAAGCAATGAAACACCCTGATTTCTCAATCAAACCTCACTGTTCTTTATGAAGACCCAGTCTCAGTCCTGACTAGCACCTTCCTAACCAAAGGCCCTCGTTTTTTTTAAGGTATAGCCATCAGGCAAACCCACATACACACAGCCCATTAAGCCATTCCTCCCAAAGGATCAATGAGGTATATACTGTGCATGAGGCCCTCTTTTGGTGAACATTGGTCACAATAGGTCAACTCCTTGACTGTGAGGGCCACCTTGAGACCTTATGTTAAGGTCACAGGTTGAATGTAAAACTCTTACCCATAAGCACCTAATCACTGGCAGGGAGTTTGGTGCTGTGGAAGCCCCCCAATCAGCATACCAGTCAATCAATTAAATTAAAAAGCTTCTGCACAGCAAAGGAAATAATCAATAGAGCAAGTAGTCAACCTACAAAATGGGAGAAAATGTTCACAAACAATGTGAATATTTATTGGAGTACATCAAAGAAAGGTCTAATATCCAGAACCTACCAAAAACTCAGACAAATCAGCAAGGAAAAAAGAACCATCAGTCTCATTAGAATGTGGGGGAAAGACATGAACAGAAGATTTTGAAAAGAAGATAGACAAGTGGCAATAAACATATGGAAAGAATGCTCAGCATCATCAATGATCAGGAAATTGCAAATTAAAACCACAATGAGATATCACCCTACTGCATTTAGAATGGCTTTTATTACAAAGTCTGGAAACAATAGATGGTAATGTGGATGCAGAGAGAAAGGAACACTTACATACTGTTAGTGAGACTGCAAATTAGTACAATCTCTATGGAAAACAGTATGGAGATTCCTCAAAGAACTAAAAGCAGGCCAGGTGTGGTGGCTCACACCCATGATCCCAGCATTCTGGGAGGCCAAGGCAGGTGGATGGCCTGAGCTCAAGAGTTCGAGACCAGCCTGAGCAAGAGACCCTGTCTCTAAAAATAACCAGGCATTGTGATGAGCACCTGTAGTTCCAGCCACTAGGGAGGCTGAGGCAAGAGGATCAGTTGAGCCCAAGAGTTTGAGGTCGCTGTGAGCTATGACCCCATGGCACTCTACCCAGGGCAAAAGAGTGAGACTCTGTCTTGAAAAAGAAAAAAAAAAAAAAGAACCAAAAGTAGACCTACCATTTGATCCAACAATCCCACTTCTGGGTATCTACCCACAGGAAAAGAAGTCATTATGTCAAAAAGACACCTGCACTTGAATGTTTATTGCAGCACAATCCACAGTTGCAAGATGTGGCATCAACCCAAGTACCCATCAATTCATAAGTAAATTAACAAAATGTGGCATGTGTATACTATAGCTTGCAACTCAGCCATAAAAAGAATTGAATTAATGTTTTTTACAGCAATTCAGATGAAACTATATGGATGATTATCCAAAGTGCTGTATCTCAAGAATGGAAAAACAAACAGCACATGCAGTCTGGAATAATGTGGAGCTAATTGATGGGCACAGAAAGAGGTAAAAATCACTGGAAATCAAGAACGGGGGATGAGGAGAGCAGGGGTAAAAGCTATCTAACAGGTATGATGAACACCAGGCAGGTGATGAGCACACTTACAGCCCTGACTCAGGCATTTCATAAAAGCTATCCATATGACAAAAGCATTTGTGCCTCTGAATATTTTGAAATAAAATTAATATTTTCAAAGGTAATTAAAATACCTTACCCCGATTATAAAAGCAGAGTCAAGGATCATAAGAAGCTGTACAACCAGTCTCACACCAACTAGCTTCAGAGTAGAATGTCAGAGACTGAAGCAATGCCATCCAAGCCCTTGCCAATTGCAAAATGCGTGCATGGTGGCAGACGGGATTAGAAGGATCAAAGGTGGGATATTTCCCTTGTTTGGACATAGACCATCGAACCCTTAGTGAGCTGAGTACACATTTGCTCAGTAGCTTCACACTCCCGCTTCCTCTCCTACACCTTAGGGTCCAGCCTTACCAAATTAGTGAAGTTCCCTATGATACCTCAAAGACTCCCTGAACAAACTTTGCCCAAAAAGTTCACCAAAATCATACTTTTCCTATAAAACTCAGCTGAAATGTCCCCATCCTACACGTCACCTTTATCATAGCACTTAACACACCTTGTCGTGATTGTAGGTCTATATATTAATCTCACCCAGTGGAATGTAGAACTTTAAAAAGGGCAGGGACAAAGTAGTTCAATGTGGGTCCAGAAGGGTTGGGGATTTTTTGTGGGTTTTTTAAATGTTTTTATTATTGTTTCAGATTAATTTAGGTTACAATGTTTGCATTTGTTGGTAGAGTCCCTCAGAGAGATTTTCTGATATTATAGGTCTTACTGTTCTTAATGTAAATGTTACTGGATTTTTTATCTCTTGTATGTCAGTTATACTTGTTTATAAGAAAACTATTGTCTCAACTTTTTTTCTCGTCTTGTTTCTAACTAGTTTACAGAAATTGCTTACTAGTCATAATAGTTTCAACAGGTTCTTTTAGGTTTTTAAGCTTAAAATGTATATGATGACATTTTAATCTCTTATTTTCAAATATTGATACCTTTTGTTTCTATTTCATAATTCATTTCATCACCCATAAATTCAAGAATATGGTCAAATCATAATGGTGATTTCTAATTTTAGGATAATTCCTCATATTTTCTCATTAAATATGATGTTGGCTATTGATCTTAAATAGTTAACTTAATCAAGAGATTAAAAGTTCTCAAGATAAAAGACCAAAGACAATCTCTTCTGAACAAAATTAAAGAGGTCACCTACTTGACCTAGGGACAAGGTGAATCAAGCAAATAGGAAGAAAGGAAGCAGAAGGATAATATTAATGTCAAAGTGGACACTGAGACAAAAAGTCTTAACTGGTTTGCATATTTCTTCAGTGGTTTAAGATAACAGGATCCAAGCCAGCCTTCAAGGTCATGAATTTCTTAGTTAAGGATTTGTATGGGAGCATTGTTCTGTTCCCTCTAAGTATATATTTAAGGCCCAACTTGCGTTTTATGCTTCTTTGTATGACAAGGCCAAGAGAGTGGAGTCTTAAGTAGTATTACTAGATTCTCTTGCCTTAACCTCATTACGTCCCATACTCAAAAAGTAGAAGGCAGGTGGGAAAAAAAGACAATCTAACTATAATGTTAAAAAACTGTTACATACTAATCATACCCTACTATAACTCTCAACTTCTGAGTCTAATTTTTGATTCATCTCTTGGTTATCTAAGAAGGATATCTAGGTGGTAAATGTGTTTATATTTAGAGTATTTAATCAAGCACACAAGGACACATAAAATAAGATGAAATGTTAAAACAAGAATCGAAAAAGAAAAACAAAGATGAAAACACGAATTGGAGCTGGAACTGAGACATCTAAATGTATTGAATACTGTGTCCTCTTTTACCTGTGTTAACTAAAATCCAGCTGATATCCCAGAGAGTAAAATAGTAGTGAATGTAAAAAACAGAATATTATTTGCATTAGAGAAAATTACAAGCAGAGAAAGTAAGTCTGTTCTGTACAGTCTTCCAAGGCCACGCTACTTGGCCTATCTTGTGGGTCTATCTTCCCAAAGGCATAGTCCACATCTACGTGGTTCAAGATGACGCCGCACTACACTTGCATTGCGAGTGTCAATTCCAGTTGACCTCATTGGCCACAGTGCATTCACATCACCACACCTACTTGCAAAGAAGACTGGGAGACACAATCTTCACCTGGGTATCCATGTGCTCAGCTCCAAGTGTGGTCACAAATATAGTGGACAGATGTTGGCCTTGATGTCATTACAGTCAGCCTCGAATACATTTGACTCTGAACCATCTTAAAATCAACATAAAAAGAAAATCCATTAATGGTGCTCTTTAAATTTAGAAGGATGATAATAAAAAGCTATTAAAAACATCATTTATTAAATGGATAATTTTTTAGCGGAACTAGAAGAGATTTAGTAGGGAAACCAAACTAGAAATTTTCTGAAGTACTATGGGTTCTGAAACTGTGCTGGTCAGCGATGGTCTCACTGTTTCCTTTATCAGTGAACTCCAACTTGGAAAGACACAGAATTCTGAGGCTACTATGTTTTTCCCAAAATATTCTTTAAATATCATTAACATGACATTTGGTGTTCTGGAAAAGAAATCTGATGCCAAACTCATACTTATCCCTTTAGTTAAGTGTTTGGGCATGTGAAGAAATTTTTTTTTATTTTTTTTACTAGAATAAGTCTAAATACAGGATTTATTTTCTTCAGTGACCCATAGATATTAGTGAAACTTCATTCCAAAACTCAGAATTTCTTTTAGTTAACAAAAGTTTCTTCTGTTATTTCTTCAATTGTTTACTTCACTTTTTTTTTATCTTATTCTTCAAGAATACTTATTATGTATCCGTGGCTTGAATTTCTCTACCTGTTTTCTTATCTTTTATCATAGTTATCCCTTTAATTGTTTCCTTTGCATTGTGATGGTTTTTCTCTAATTTATCCTCCAGACCTTGGTCTCAATTTTTCACTACTTAGTGCAAAGTTATTTATACCTATATCCCTTGTTATTTCCAATGTTTAGCATTAAAAATAACGAACTCTATTTCACACAATACTATCTGACCAAAATTGTCTACAGATAGTCAGTCCCTGAGACAAAGTGATCACAACAATTACCTGAGAAAAATCTGTGGCCAAAAATTATGCCACACAAGTGAATTTTAATCTCTAGATGTCTTGAAATACTAGTTCATTGGTTAGCTGGTTTACTGTCCCCAAATACATAGACATGAAAAGGCTAGCAATTAAAATATCCTATGGATTAAATTTTAATTTCCAGACCCATCTAAGACCTTTAGCATTAACATGAAATAAAAGTTGGTTACAACTGTAACATATGCATATTTTACAAAAGATTAAGAGATGTTATAGTCTTTCAAAGTCATAGTGCTTTATCTTCAGTGGCTCACAAGGATCATTAAGGAGAGAAAAGAAAGATGGAGGTCAAATGTCAGTGCTTTTTTTTCCAAATATGAACAGAGGGGGCAGAAGTGTGATTCATTACAAGTGAAATCAAAGACGCTGGGGACTGAACATGCCATGTGAATATCGGACTAATCCTCTTTGCACCATGAGAGATGCTGACGGCCTCACTTAACCTACGTGTCTCCAAGTCTCACTCTGTAAAACAGGGTTAATAATTTTCACCCACTTCTCAGAGATAGTAGGTGGATTAACTATAATAACAATAAACTGATTAAAAACACAAATCTTAAGAGTGTTTTAACAAGTGCTGTAATTTCTCATAGCAAGAAATGCGATTTTCTTCTCTAGAATTGTTCCAAACGCTTCAGCTAATAATTTATTAGAAGAAAAATACATTGTGACCTTCCCTTTCAGTGACTTAAAGTATTCTTTGGACTGGAATCTTTTTTTTTTTTTAAATAAAAACTTAACCTCTTTTTTTTTTTTTTAGGAATAAAAAATGACTTTGATCCTATCTGAGCCCAGTGATTCAACGGAAGGCAACTCGGCCAGGAAGATTTAAGAGCTCTGTCCTCAACTTATAAGACTCCCCTGAAAAATACACATTTAGCAGTTTGAGAGTTACCTTGACCTAGAATTTATGCCAGAAACAACAAGGGCATAAAGATAAAACCACGTTAGCTCACTAATCAAAACAAACTTATCCTAGATAAACTTCCTGAATACATATAAAGCAAACCAATTCAGTTGTCTGTTCAAACTTCACCATTACAAGAATATAAATACCATTCCCTAAATACTATCCCTAAGATAATTAACTATATTATTTTTCCAGAGATTAGAATAATAGGAAAACTCTGAAGTTCACTGCCAGACACTCATCATGACCATTATTAGAAAACGTGCCTTTGTACTTTACAGAAACGTTGGCATTGCTACAACACGCAGGATGCTGGAATTCTGGAGCAGAGAGCAGGTTAAGCAAATATTAAGTGAATCCAAACCTGCACAACAGATAGCAGCATTACCTCCTGGCAGACGACAATTTATTAACACCCACAAATGGATTACTCCTGTTGAAGTCAAACAGCCTGGAAAAAAAAAAATGGATTTTCTATAATCCAGCTACCCAGTTTCTTTTCAATTTTTGAAAGAGTACCACTTCCACTTTATGACATGACCACATTTTTTCAACAAGAGGGCAAAAAATAAATCACACTCTGTATTAGGAGGGTAAGATCCCAAGGTGAGGGGATAATAAATCCCACCGCCAGAAAGGTTTTAACCCTCCCATCCCAGAGCAAAAGCAAGTAGGCAGAGTTGAGGCTCCCCCGCCCATCTATGTGGCAACGTGATGTACACAAAGTAGGCCAGAAAGTTCCCAGTACAGCATTTAGCTCAGCAGCATCTCCAAGGTCGCCAAATAACACTACTTTCTATCTGCCTCCCTTCCAACTCAGAGAGAAAGAACTACCCAATTACAATAATGTAGTACTTCCTCCTGGAGCTATTCCAGTCTACCCTGGGGAGGGATTTTTCAATGAGAACTCGAAATTTGGAGAGAGAAATAGAAAAACAAACTAAAAGACACCGAGCAAAAAGTACTGGATTATTTTCAGGGTTGAACAAGTATTATTTTCAAACTTTTTAACCTTTAAAACTATGTCAAAATAAAGCTTTTAAGTTATATCTGAGTAGGTTATCATATCATTAAAAACGCTGAATCACTCTCTTGAAATAAAAATATTGTTTCTAGAATGACTAGTGTTAAATTGAGGGAAATTTTGAATTCGAGTAAGATGGATCATAAAATGAAATTATATTCTTGCTATTTCAGGCCTATCATACCCAGGAATAATGAAACTCTGAAGAGAAATGGAAAGGTTTAGATTAGCTTGAAGTACTCATAAAATTAAGGAAGAAAAAAAGCCGTTTTAATAAAAATGGAACAACCTTTCCACTGGTCCTCAAACAATACCAGATGGTATTGTTTGAACCTATCCTCTGCATACATTTCTGGTGGGAATTTCTACCTTCACTGGGCCAATTGAAATCGTGTAAACAGACACAGGTATTTAAAACAATGCAAATCAGAAAGACTTCCAGGCTCAATATTAAAGATGGGATTAGCATAATATTAAACAGTCCATGCTTCAGACTTTCTATTTTGTCCTCAGAATGCCCAGCCCGTGTTCCTTTCTGAGGTTTGTGCAACAAAACCTATCAGGAAAAAAAATATATATATATACACATATATATTTATCTCCAAAATGAAGAACCTTTTAATTTTCCTAAGGGAATGATTGACTGTAGTTTTCTACTACTAAGTATGAAAGTATGCTCCCAAATACGATGGAAATGCTATTTAGAACATTAAGACAATTTTTTCAATGCAAAATAGGTATTACAGGCATGGTAACATTGCAAGGTCTTGAAACAGACTTTGCACATTTGAAGAAAAAACATGAATTATATGTTATCGCCTTTATTTATAATTATGCTAAATGCATTATAATCTAGTATTCAGACTCTATCTCCAAGAATAACAAATGGGATATCCATCCCGTTGCTCACCAATGAATAATCAAAACCACCGGAAATACTAAACAAGTGGTCGCACAGTAAATGATTTCTGTCTTCTAATTCTGATTTCTAACAGGCAATAGGAAGACATGCCATTCCAGAAAATCGGAATCTGAGTCTCCCTCTGGCCTGTCCAACGTAAAATATTAAGTTTCCACATTCAACTGTCAGGGTGGCAGAAATGGCCATGCTAGGCCCCTCCGGCCCTGTCCCCACCTATAATCCCGTGAAGTTTAAAAGGCAGAAATTCAAAAGAAAATAGAAATGCTTTGTGCTTTACACATTGAGATAAAACATAAATTCTGCCAGAGGAAGGATTAGTATAAATTTTAAAACCCTGGCTCTTAAAAGTTTATTACAGATACTGCGGCTTTCACCATTTCAACTAAAGGTACTCAGAAAAGAGAGACACTCACTTTGACTGTTTTTATTGGTTAACTGTGGGTTCAATGTGATTGTTGTAGGTGTTATAATTTTGATCCCAAAATTTACTCAAAGGCTTCAGTAAACCGTTATTTGTGGATATAGTAAATTTAATCATGTATTTCAGTCCATGAAAACCAAAAAGGAAACACACTTTCCACCCTCAACTTTGAACAAGTTCCCACCTATCAATCAACTATCAACGGAACTTACTGAATTCTTTTTTTTTTTTTGAGAAAAAATCAGTAGACTTCTTTTAAAGTACTAACTTAACATTCTATTTTCTCTCTTAACACATATTTTAGGGAATAAGTTCTGATTCATTATGAATTTTATAACCTCATCATTACATTGCCAGTTGCTACAAATATATGCCCAATTACTTCCTCCATGAAAATACATGTGCATGAGGTAGCTCATTATTACAGTTCTGCTCACAAAACCAAACTGGCCAGTTCCTTCCTCTCACCCACCTATCAAAACTATTTACAATGTCTACAGGGGAGCCTAGTCCTTCACACTTCTGGACTCACACAAATAGGCTGGTAAACCAGGGATCCCTTAACAACTGCCATTTCTTGAGCAATAAGATGATTATTTGCCACCTTAGGTCAATTCATTGCTCTGCTCTGTCCCTCTGCCCTAAGAGGTCCACCCCTATGAAGGGCATGATCCAGGCTCTGAGCCCTTGGTTTCTGGTAGATGTTGGCCCTGAGGTACCCACAGATCAGAAGGCAGAAAGGAGACACGGTATTTGTTCTGTGTCCTCTCCCTGACTGCGGGCAAGACTCTGGCAGTAGCTGCTTTTCCTCAGGGCCACAGCTTCCCCTACAAACTCTCAGCAAGCTCTGGTGATGGCATCACTCACCTGCTCCGCTATCTCCCCTGCACTCACCTCTGCACTTAGCTTCTCAGTTAACTTCTGTTCACTTAGACCGTGGTCTTACGTGCATTTATCATCCCCTCCCCTCAAGTGTGGCTGAGTCTGGCCTCATCAGGTGAGCCCTTTAGAAAGAGAATCTAATTTGCACTAGAATGTTTATCGCAGCTCATCACATAAAGCAAATTCTCTTCCTCACAAACTTAGAGTGATTTATTTACCCTTAATTAGCAGCCATGTCAAGAGTTGTTCTAAGTTGTTAACGCATATCATATATTTCATATAGAAAAGTTTTATTATTTATATGAAACTTGAAAACACAAATTGTATCAATGCCTACACCTCATTCATTCTGGCATTCCATGGTTCTTGTCACAAATATAAAAGATAACATGTAAGAAAGGGTCTGGATTCCTAGGGCCCTCATGGGAGTACAACATTTTCCTTAGATTATACTGAAAACCAATAATGAGACTTAAATTTGCTTTTCAATTTACTGACCATTTTTTTTTTCCTGAGGAAAATACAATGAATGTTGCTCCTCAGTATTTGTAGCTGTGTCCAGTGGTTTCAGGAACAGAGTAGGGAAGGAAGGACAAGGCTACCCCAGTAGACAGTGTCCACGGGTCTAAAACTTGTAAGTCTCTAAACGTGTACATCTGTAAACCTTGACCCAAATGCTCTTATTTTAGCAATTGACGTATTAGTACTATAATTTTAAACAGTTGCTATTGGACTATTTCTTCCATGTTTTCTTCTTTTCTTTTCTTTTTGAGACAGAGTCTCATTTTGTTGCCCTCCATAGAGTGCTTTGGCATCATAGCTCACAGTAACCTCAAACTCTTGGGCTCAAGCAATTCTCTCATCTCAGCCCCCCAAGTAGCAGACTATAGGTACCCATGATGACACCCAGCTATTTTTTTTTCTTATAGCATAACTGTGTACAGTAATGCAATCATGGGGGTACAGTGTGCTGTTTTCAAATACATTTTGAAATACTCTTATCAAACAGGTTAACATAACCTTCATGTCATTTTCTTAGTTATTGTGTTAAGACATTTATATTCTACTTTCAGAAAGATTCACTTGTATCCTTGTAAGATAAACCACAGAGCTGATTGCTCCAATCACCCTCCCTCCACCCATCCACCCCTTTCTTTTCCTCCCCCTCTCCATATTCTAAGGCTATAATTAGGTTATATATTTCATATGGAAGCTATAAATTAGTTTCATAGTAGGGCTGTGTACATTGAATACTTTTTCTTCCATTCTTGTGATACTTTGATAAGAAGAACATTTTCCAGCTCTATCCATATAAACATGAAGGAGGTAAAGTTTCCATCTTTCTTTATGGCTGCATAGTATTCCATGGTATACATATACCACAGTCTATTGATCCATTCATGGATCGATGGGCACTTGGGCTTCTTCCATGACCTGGCAATTATGAATTAGGCTGCAATAAACATTCTGATACGAATGTCTTTGTTGTAATGTGATTTTTGGTCTTCTGGATGTATACCTAATGTTTTGTGCTTGTCTGTGAGCTTTCCTCTGGTTGAGGTGAGCCGTCCTACTGAGAGATCAGCCTATCTGCCTCCTACACTGTATGATCAGTAAACCAAAAGTGTTTAGTTTTTTAAAGTTTTAGTTTCAAAATATCCAGAAGTGATAATAATTAAGACAACGTGCTTTTGGTGTGAACACTGACAAATAGATGACTGCAGTGGAATATCCAAAAATGGACCCCATTTAAGTGGATGGTTGATTTTTAACAGAGGTACAAAGAAAGAGGTGTGAAGAAAGAATACATCATTTTTTTTCAACCAATGGTGCCAGAAGAATTAAATATCTATGTGCAAAGAAAGGAAGCATTCTTCAATCACCTTGCAGTATATGTAAAAATAAGTCAAAATGCATCACAGACCTAAGTGTAAAACTTAAAGATACACAACTACTAGTGGAAAACACAGTGGAAAATCATGTGACCTTAGGTTAGGCAAAGATTTCTTAGATGAAACACCAAAGGACAATTCATAAAAGAAAAAAGATATACTGGCTTTCATTAGAATTAAGAACTCCCACTCTTTGAAAGATTATTGTTAAGAGAATAAAAGCCACAGACTAAGAAAAAAATGTTTGCAAAGCATGTATCTGATAAAGGGATCACATACGGAATATGAAGAACTTTTGAAACTTTATAACAACATGACGAAAAATTGGCAAAATATTTGAATAGACGCTTTACCAAAGAGGATCTATGAGTGGCAAATAAACACACGAAAAGATGCTTATTGTTGATCAGGGAAATGGAATTTTAAGCTGCAATGAAATGCTATTTCAGAATAACAATTAGAATGGCTATCATTTAAAGTGACCCACCATACCAGTTGTTAGCAAGGTTATGGAGCGAATGGAGTTCTTATATACTGCTGGTGGGAATGTAAAATGGCACCAGCACCAAACAGTTTGGCCATTTCTTACAAAGCAAAGCATACGCCTATGTCCTATCAGCTATTCTACTCCTGGTATTTACCCAGGAGAAATGAAAGCATGCATCCACGCAAAGGCTTATGTTGCAGCTTAATTCATAATAGATGCAAACCAGAAACAACTGAAATGTCCATCAGTGAGTGAATGGATAAATTGTGGTACATTTATGTGATGAAATATTACTCAGCGATAAAATGGACTCAGTTATTAGGGTAAGCAACAACATGGATGAATTTCAAAATACTTAGGCTGAGTGAAAGAAGACAGACAAAAGGCCCTACTGTGTGATTTCATTTGTATAAAACTCTAGAACATGCAAACTAATCTGTAGTGACAGATTGCAGACAGGTGGTTGTTGGGGACTGGGGAGGGGCCAGGGAGAGGTGGGGGAGAAAGACCACAAAGGGCACAAGGAAACTTTGGGGGTGATGAGTACGTTCATGATCTTGACTGTGGTGATGCATATGTCAAAACAGCATTACAAATTTTATGTTGTAATAATATGTGCCATTTATTGTATGCCAGTTATACCTCAATAAAGCTGTTAAACAAATCCTATTGCCTTTTTCATTTTTTTAACATTTATTTTATTTTATTTTTTAAAAATCTATTATATATATATTTTTTAATGGGGTAAAGTGTGCACTTTTTGTACACAATTTGAAATATTTTCATCAAACTGGTTAACATAGCCTTCATGTCATTTTCTTAGTTATTGTGTTAAGACATTTATATTCTACATTTAGAAAGATTCACATGTACCCTTATAAGATGAACCATAGGCGTGATCCCACCAATCACCCTTCCTTCACCCATACTCCCCCCTCCCTTCTCCTCCCTCTCTTCTTTCCCCATATTCTTGGGCTATAATTGGGTTATAGCTTTCATGTGAAAGCTATAAATTAGTTTCATAGTAGGGCTGAGTACATTGGATACCTTTTCTTCCATTCCTGAGATACTTTGCTAAGAATAATATTTTCCAGCTCTATCCATGTAAACATGAAGGAGGTAAAGTCTCCATCCTTCTTTAGGGCTGCATAGTATTCCATGGTGTACATATACCACAATTTATTGATCCATTCGTGGATAGATGGGCACTTGGGCTTCTTCCATGACCCTGCAATTATGAATTGGGCTGCAGTAAACATTCTGGTACAAATATTTTTGTTGTAGTGTGCTTTTTGGTCTTCTAGATATATACCTAATAGAGGAATTATAGGATCAAATGGCAGGTCTATTTTTAGTTCTCCAAGTGTTCTCCAGATGTCTTTCTAAAAGGAACACACTAGTTTGCAGTGTGAAGTGTAGAAGTGTTCCCTTTTCTCTACAACCATGCCAGCATCTATGATTTGGGGATATGGGCTAATCTTACTGGTGTTAGATGGTATCTCAAAGTAGTTTTAATTTGCATTTCTCTGATGATTAAGGATGATGTGTATTTTTTCATATATCTGTACGTCATGCACCTGTCTTCTTCAGAGAAGTTTCTCTTCAAGTCTCTTGCCCACCCTGAAATGGGATCACTTGTGGAATCAGAAAAAACCTCAAATAGCCAAGACATTACTCAGAAATAAAAACAAAGCAGGAGGAATCATGCTACCAGACATCAGACTATACTATAAATTGATAGTAATAAAAATAGCATGGTACTGGCACAAAAACAGAGAGGTAGATGAACAGCATGGAGAACCAAGAGATGGACCCAGCTACATACCGTTATCTGATCTTTGACAAGCCAATTAAAAACATTGAATGGGGAAAAGATTCCCTATTTAACAAATGGTGCTGGGTGAACTGGCTAGCAACCTGCAGAAGACTGAAACTGGACCCACACCTTTCACCATTAACTAAGATAGACTCTCACTGGATTAAAGATTTAAACTTAAGACATGAAACTATAAAAATACTAAAAGAAAGTGTAGGGAAAACACTTGAAGAAATCGGCCTGGGCAGAAATTGAAGGCAATTGAATTCTAATTCCCCAGGCAATTGAAGCAACATCAAAAATACACTACTGGGACCTCATCAAACTAAAAAACTTTTGCACAGCCAAGAACACAGTAAGTAAAGCAAGCAGACAGCCCTCAGAATGGGAGAAGATATTTGCTGGTTATGTCTCCCACAAAGGTTTAATAACCAGAATTCACAAAGAACTCATCGTATTAGCAAGATGAGTTTTTTTTTAAATGTTTGTTAGCTGTTCATCTGTCTTCATCAGAGAAGGTTCTGTTCATATCACTTGCCCAGTGGTAAATAGGATTGTTTACTTATTTCTGTTGATTAATTTGAGTTCTCTGTAGATTCTAGTCATCAATCCTTTGTCAGCCATGACATTTTATATCTGACAGATTTACAGTGGTTCCAAGTAATGTACCCAAATAGATTTTGCCCCCCATAGTTCCAGGAGGTAGAAATTTTCTGGTTATGCACATCTGTTAATGCACATCATTTCTGTCATGTAAAAGAGAAATGTTTTAAAGACCAACAATTACACAACCTAATTTTCTTCAAAGCTAATTATCATATTACCAGGAGAAGATAAATTGCTAGAATGTTTACCATTGGTCCATATGGACAGGTTTGGTGTCTGTATTTTTAAAAACCATGATTTTAAAATATTTTTTGAAAAACAAAAGCAAATTAAAAAGAGAAGGATCCCATCTTAGTGCTAGATTAAACTCAAATGGGTGTTATTCAATGAAGACTATATTTTAATGAAAATGATTCAAAAAATTCCCTTTGGTAGAGATTTTGCACTCTTAAAACATGTAATATGTACATATAAATCGGTGTATGAAGGATTCACAGAGCCTTGAAATACTACTTGGTAAAAAATGAAAACAACTACAGATGCACGCAATCAGATGAATGAATTTTTTAGACATTGCAACAGGGAAATAAGTAGACTCAAAAGAGTGTGATTATACTTGTATAAAGTCTACATATTTCAAAACTAGTCTGTGCATATTGAATTCAGAAATTGGTGGCTTCTAGGGAAAGAAAACAGAAAAAGGCACAAAGGAATTTTCTGGGCTGATGACAATATTCTGTATCTTGCCTTCATCGTGGTTACATTATTCAAAATGAGTCAAAACTCATTGAACTGAACATGTAAGAACTATGATCTTCATTTTATACAAATTATATCTCAATAAAAAAATCAGGCAGTCAAAAGTAATTTGAGTTTTGCTATTTTGATTATAAAAAGCAAAGTTTGATTTTGTAAGCAAAAAAAAAAAATCACTATGTAGAATATAAATGTCTTAACACAATAACTAAGAAAAAAAGTACTAAAATATCCAAATATACACAGCACTGAATAAATGACTAATTTGTGTGCTCTACTGGGAATACTGCTCAATTTTGTGATGAGAGGGTAAAATTCACACAAAAATGTAAAATTTTATATAAAATCAAATAAACACATAGAAAGTGTGCATGTGTAACTGAAGTAGAGTGGACTGGACTCTTGTATATGTAACACCAGGTATCATTATACACATCATATGACGTGTAAATGTTGATATAGATCATTATTTTCTATATTTCTGTATGGAAGATGGTACCCGGGGTTAAGTCCCTGGCTGATTCTCTGGGCCTGTAACTTTCTGTTTTATTTTATAACATTCCTCTTTTTTCATTTTATAGATAAAATTTCATTTGGGAAAGAGATTTTTATGGCTAAACTGGTATTCCATATCATTGTAGAAATTATGGCAGTAGATCCTCTGTAAACTGACCACCCAAGGGACTGTAACAAACTGACCAACACATGGAGGTGGTCAACATAAGGAACTAGGCCTACGTAATAATGTGTACATGTGGTGCATATCCAGTTTAGAAAATTGGGTTAACTTGGCTGGGCACAGTGGCTCACACCTGTAATTCTCATGCTCTGAGAGGCTGAGATAGGTGGATTGCTTGAGCTCAGGAGTTCAAGACCAGCCTGAGCAAGAGTAAGACCTCATCTCTATTGAACAAATAGAAAAAAATTAGCTGGTTGTTGTGGTGGGTGCCTGTAATTGCAGCTACTTGGAAGGCTGAGGCAGGAGGATTGTTTAATGTTTGATGTTGCTGTGAGCTACGATCCCATGGCATTCTACCCAGGGCAACAGAGTGAAAAAAAAAATTAGGTTAACTTAAGGAGGTGGTTTATGTAGGGAGGTCATGTAGGGAGGTGGTTTATGTAGGTCAGCTATGGAGATTCTACTGCATTTTAATTCTCTTTTAATTCTGAGTCAGGACAGGTGTATATGTGTTAACTTTTTTCCTGATAATAAGCTGTAGGTAGCAGTGGGCTGGTAGACACTGGTAGACAGTGAGCTGCTAACTCTCTACCCCTTTTTTTTATTAGTCCATTTTGTGACAAGTTGCCTCACTTTTCAGAATGGAAACTGCAAGTCAAATTCTAATGAGGTTTCTATATTTCTTCCTATGGGCCAAAAGTTTCCTCATAGGATGGGTAACCAACATTATTAGAATGTAACGGGATTTGCATGCTTTTTAGGAACTCTTTCTAGAAAAGTGATTTTTAGTTTCTAATATCTGAACCTTAGTGCTAATGTTCTGATTTAAAAGGATTTTTTTCACTTTTGATTTAGCATCAATTCAGCCAAATTTTGTAATAAAACCCAGTTTACTAAACAAACAAACAGTAACACTCAAGCTTCTGTGGTTGAAGCAGGATCAGAAAATCTGGAGTTTTACTTATTAGATTTCCCCTCCATTTTTTGCAGCAGTCCCCAAGGAACCAAAATGTAATGCAAGAGACCGCGTAATAAGGATATTAATCTGGACCAGTGGTTCCCAGTGAGGAACACTTTTGTCCCCAGCGGACAGCTGGCAATGACGGGAGACATTTTTGACTGCCGCAACTTACAGCTGTGAAGAAGAGATGCTTCTGGAATCTAGTGTGTGGCGGCCAGGTGTTCTGCTGACTATTCTACAACACCCAGCACAGCCCCTACAACAAAGAATTACTTGCCATAGACGTCAATCATGCCAAGGCTGAGAAACTCTGATTTGGAGCAAGATTTATAAAGATGCAAACACTTACGTATAATTTGTTTCATCTCTGAGGCTGAGTTAATCAAAATCTGATCAAATATTTTATTGTAGTATGAGGTGATACAGAGTTTGTCTTTGACAGTTACATTTCTGAGTAGCTGCTTATAGCTTCACTATTCTGCCTTTAAGTACATACATAGAGTGAATTAGAAAGAACAGTTTAGGGGGTGGTGCCTGTGGCTCAAGGTGTAGGGCACCGGGCCCATATACTGGAGGTGGTGGGTTCAAACCCAGCCCTGGCCAAAAAGAAGAAAGAACAGTTTAAGGTGTCTCCTTCATGTCCTCAGTTGGAGTTTCACATACTCAAATACTGTATTCTTTTTCTTCCCTAGGTAGGGGTCAGAAGTATCGACCCCATCACACCGTTAATAAAGCAAATGAAAAAAAAATGACCATTTTCTGGCCAGATATAGTGGCTCGCATCTGTTATCCAAGCATTTTAGAAGGCCTCAATGGGATAATTAACTGAGGCCTGGAGTTAGAGACCAGCCTGGGCAACACAGTGAGACCCCATCTCTACAAAAAACAAA
>CAUYQV010049603.1:0-10155 GCA_963574575.1 Galagoides demidoff | reverse complement strand
TTTAACTCAATAACTAAGAAAATGACATGAAGGCTACATTAACCAGTTTGAGGAAAGTATCTCAAAATGTATATGAAAATACCACACTGTACCCCATGATTGCATTAATGTACACAGCTATGATTTAATAAAAAAATCTTTTAAAAAATTATTTCTAGGTGTGATTTCTGTATAAAGGATGTATCTACATTTTATTTTTAAAATTAACATTTAAGTGTTCATTTTTTAATGAAACATCAACTCAGTTACAAAAAAAGAAAGAAGTTCACCAGATATATTCGCTCAAGACAGGTTTAGAAAGTTTTATAGAGCTAAAAATGAATGAGATTATCTTTAAGACTGTTAAGTTGGCCAGTCATTCAATAAAAACCAATCTCTTTACCTTTAGATGATTTCAAAGACAGATAAAATCAACAAAATGATCATTAGTGCTATTATTATCTTACATGTGGACATTATAATAAAAGATTCAAATCAATCTCCAGCTTAAATATACATTCCTCAACATGTATTAAGTCATGAGCAATCTCAACCTCAATCGAGTATCTATCTTGCAAGCTAGAAAAGTTTATTTAATTTTGTTAAGGCATTTTAAAAATAGCCTTAGATTGTATTCTTTACCCTTTCTCCCCAGAGGACTCATTTGAAATTTTTCTCAAGTAAATGCTTGTTTTAAAGAACCATTTCTCACCCTTGCAAGTGTGGAAATAAATCACTTGTATAAACTTGAAACTGCCTCGTGTCGTTTTTATGAAAATAACAATGGCAGTTCAACAATGGAAGCGAGGGGAGGCGTACCAACTGTTATAAATACATCACTAATAACGTCAGTGTATTTCCCTTGTCTTCCACACAACTATCTCTGGGGAAATAAAAACGCTATTCCATGCTTGCTTGAATTCCTGCTATTGTACTGTGTACATTAGTCTCTCTAGTCTCAGGCTTACAGCCTATGGCTGAGGTTATCACAGAGTATGTCACACAGCCACTGACATAGAGTTGAAATCAATGGAAAAGGGATTTTTTTCTTTATGCTAAGAGAGGCGAATGATTCATGAGCTCAGCAATAAATTAAAATGAACCAAAAACAACTGAGGAGTAGGACAATTCTCGGCTGGAAAACTAGAGGTTTCCAAAGGAAATGATATTCTATATAAATGCTTTCCTATGATAACCACATTGGTTTCAAGTTTGTAAACCATTGAAAGTGATAACATATCTAGCTTTACAACAGGCCAAATGCATCATTTCCTTCCCTCTTTCCTCCACACTCTTCTTTCCCTTTCCCCAGCCCCTAACTTTTAAGAAAAAAGCTAAGGACAGCCAACTCTATAGGATTATACTCTAGATTAGAATTTAGGTCTGGCTTAATCCTAGAGATTTTTATCTTTTTCACTAGTTAACAAACTTCTATAGAGAAACGTGTGCAATTTTGCTGCAGTTCTTCTGAATTAGGGCTCTGCGATGTTTCTACATGTATCTATATTCGTTCAGATACTTGTGGCTTTTAAAGAAATCTTATTTTATAATTATTAGTGCTTCAGGCCTGAGTCAGGATTTGCGGCACACTGAATCTCTCCAGGAGTGATGAATGATGAGAAACAACAGCAAAGCATCCTTGTCTTGGTTTGATCAGATTTGAATCTGATTCTGCTTTGTCTCTTTGGATTGTGTGTTTTCTGGGGTGTTAGGATGACTTGGAGTATTTCCTTGAAAGCTGGATGTAATATATCAGACAACAAAACATTAGGAAGCCCTGTAGTGTGAGATTTAGTATTAATCTGTTCATGACCTTGGTCTG
Source organism: Galagoides demidoff (assembly GCA_963574575.1). Lineage (NCBI taxonomy): Eukaryota > Metazoa > Chordata > Mammalia > Primates > Galagidae > Galagoides > Galagoides demidoff. Next base: position 8,354 of record CAUYQV010049603.1, on the reverse strand, counting down.
TGGTTAATATTTTCTTCAGTTGTAAGTGCCGGAGACTTCAAACTTTTTGTGTCTGTTTTTGTCTCTTCTGTTGACTTGAGGCTCCCAAGTGCTATTTCTCAGAGAGATTCTGAGTCTTGCAGCTCTGTCAGCTCTCAGCCATGGTTACATCGGAATCCAGTTTATGCAAATTCTGCTCCAAGTCAGCAGCTATCACCTCTTTGGATTTGCCTTTCTCTTCTGATTTTGTTACGACACTTTGCTCTGTGATCTCAGTTCTCTCATGAGTCCAAGAAAAGTTTTTCAGCTTTTTCCTATTATGGGAATGGCAAAGATGACTTCCAAGCTCTTTGCAAAATATTGAATATGAAATGAGAAGTATGCTTTACTCTTTTGGGAATAAGTAAATGGATTCTTTTGTTTAATTAATCAAAAAGAACCCAAATGATTGCCCCCAAATCTTCATAGACTTTTAGTTCTGTTTAGTTTTTTTCTTTTGTTTTGGGATTTTTATTTTATCAAAAGCAATGACATTCTGTATATTGTCAAGCTAAAAATAAAAATCAGCCATACAGAAACATAAAATGTACACACACACAAATCAACAAAGCTATCTGTCCCTGAGATGGAAGGTGGCAGCACAGGACAGCAGTACCCCAGCCCCCAGTTACAACCCAACACATTTCTCAAATAAGGAGCATTGGGTGCTCAGTTATCTCAAGGAGTTGGTGCGCTTCTCCACGAGCTATAGCCTCCCCCTCCCAAGATTTCACACTTGGAATTTCCCTACCAGAGCACAACTGGTAGCTATAACAAAAGTGTTTTACTCCTGGCTCTTTATTTATTTGTTTAATATTTTGAGACAGAGTTTTACTCTGTTGCCCTGGGTAGAGTGCAATGACATCATAGTTCACAGCAGCCTCAAACTCTCGGGTTCAACAGATCCTCTTGCCTCAAACTCCCAGGTAGCTATGACTGTAGGTGCTTGCCACAATGCCAGATTAGTTTTTCGATTGTTAGTAGAGATGAGGTCGGGGGGGGGGGGGCGTCTCCCTCTTGCTCAAGCTGGTCTCAAACTCCTGAACTCAGGCAATCCTCCCTCCCTTGTTGGCCTCCCAGAGTGCTAGGATTATAGGTATGAGCTCCATGGCTTAGTGGTTAGGTGAAATTCATCCTAGCCTCTGCGACTGGCTCCCACCCAGTTTACAAGCACTAAGCCTCTAACATCCAGGTATAGTGGATGACTTGCTATTCACTGAAATATGCCTTGGCACCTTTATTCATGCCACTTCCCCTGCCTGAAAATACTGTTCCCTTTAAGCTACCTTTAGAATTCCCATTCGTCTACTAATTAAAGATAATAATTTCATAAATCTGTTCAACTCCATTTAATTTTTGTCTTTGAAATACACAGCCCTTTAGGTATCCCTCTTTAATGCACTTACCATTCTGCCCTACACTGAAATCTAGGTGCACCCATTTATCTCCCCTGCTAAGTGATTTAAGAAGTAGCGTATATATGATAAAAGTCATCAATCCAATGCATAAAGAAAGGAGATTAATGGGTTGGCACCTGTGGCTCAAGGAGTAGGGCACCAGCCCCATATACCGGAGGTGGAAGGTTCAAACCCAACCCCAGCCAAAAACTGAAAAAAAAAAAAAAAAGAAAGAAAGAAAGGAGATTAAGTTTGTTCTGCAAACTGTGAGTTACTAAAGATTGTGAATTGTTAATATATAATCTCACAGTCGATAGGCTTGTACATACGCAAGGCAACATGTTAGACAGATGCATTCAGGAAATAAATTTTACTTATAACTAGGCCCCTATGTTAGACTGGCTCAGTATTCAGGGCCAAGAATCCACTAACATTCTTTGAGCAGTATTCTCTGCAGAACATTACTGCTCAGGCCGAGGCTCATTGACTAGGCAGGGTATCCTTCCGTTTAGTCGTACAACCTGGTAAATCTCCCATGAGATTAACATTTGGCATCTGAAAGAATCTGGAGTTTGAAATTTTAAAGCTTTCGCTTTGCAATCTGTCCTCCAGGCTGTTCAAGTATGAAATAAAACAGATCACCTCATGAACATTATTGTTTAGATTCTGTTAAGTGATCATTTCATTTGAATTTACCTCCGGTGTGTGGTTTCCCACTTTCTTGGGTTTTCTGAAATTTTTTTAAGTCTCTCACAAATTTATTTCCATGTAAAAGAAAAGGACTATACTATAAAACTTAGCAAAGGTATGGTAGCTCTCTTTATAAGTTAGGACTTTCTAGAAACATTGAGTTAATTTTTAAAAAAAGAGTATGGTGTCTGAACCCAGACTTGTGGGTATATTTCTCATTGCTGAAGTAGGGAAATGAATAATGAAGCTGAAAAAGTCATTGAAAGAAAAATTAAATTAATGAAAAGAAGTTGATGCTTCCATGAGAAAAAAAAAAAAGGCCCAAAACAATTAGATTTCACAAATCAGGAATGATAAAGGCTAGGGAGAAGATGAGATTAAAATATATAAAACTATTAAACTATTGAATGGAGCATAGATAGCTAAGTGACTAGATTTTAAAACAATAAAATTAGGGGATATGCTTTGAAGTTTGATTGAAATTAGAAGTGGCACTACTCAGGAAATGCTTAAAATGATGAAATGATTTCAACAGGTCAGATGACATGACAAATTAAATAGACTAATGCAGAGTTTCAGTAAAGCAATAGATAAGCTCTGAGAGAGAGAGAAAGAGATGAAATCTATAAGTACGTGAGAAATCTCTGTCATGGAGGAGATTGTCCCTACCATTTGGGACCTGTGGTCTATAGTCTAATAGACTCAAGTCCATCTGTGTGCCACAGATAACTTAGGTCAATCACCATTCTCAATTCCCATATTCCCATAGCAAAGCATTTTTCTGCAGGATGAGTTCTGAACATTTTCAAGCAAGTTAAGTCAAAGAATAACTTTTGTAGGAGGAGATGACATTGCCTGAGTAGAATGTAATGACTGCAATTTGGAGCAATTGTTCAAGTCAGAAATTGATTTCTATTCTAAATTGAGGTTGTCTTAAATGGTAAGCTAACCATTTCTTTCAAAGAAAGAATTTTTCTACTAGCAACAATAATTTATAATATATTAGGCAGTTCTTTGGAAATACATACTACTCCCTAAACTAACAGGATCTATTATTATAAGTAGTGTGAAGTAATTTACTAATAACTCAATCTGTTAAGAAAAAGCTTGTATCATTTAGAAAATAAATAACAATTGTTTAATAACGATGTTTCTGAAAATGTGTCCATTCTCAACTACCTTTTCCCATATATTTGAGTCAATGGGTTGCTAATCATCTAGACATCTTCAATTAACAGAAAAAAAATTTACAGATATTTCAGTTTTCACTTAGATATAAGATATGGATAAATATAGTCATATATAAGGCTCTATAAATTATTAATTCTTTGTATCGTAACACTAGCTAGACTTTATTTGCTGTAAATGACTCAAAGTTTTCCTTCATTAATCTCTACAGTGTGAGCCAATCAATAAAAAAGGGAAATATTAATAAAGTCTGTTTGTGAAGTACGTGTAATCTAGTGGCTATGTGTGGGCTCCAAACTCAGGTTTCTTAGGTTTTGAAACCAAATGCATCCCTGTCCAGCCTTAGGCAAATTATTTAAACTGTCTCTCCCTGAAATTCCTCATCTGGAATGAGCCAGGGTTCAGAGTTGTTATGAAGATTAAATGAGATAATACGGAGCACCAGAAACAGGACTTGGTTCATTGTAAACACGTTATAAATGTAAGATAATACTTTTGGGGCTTTTCCTATTCATATTTCCACGCAGCAATGTAGCCCTTTTTGTCATGATATTCACATTTTATCCGATTGCATCATAATACTGGCAAAATATTCTAATTTTCCATCTCTCCTCTCTGATGTTTATGAAATGCATCTTAATACCAAATTTTCTCTGTAACACTTTCCTCAAAATGGTATTGTACATAACTGCCTTGGTAGTCTCATCAAGGCTTTGTTTCACCTGTGCATTAGTTCAACAGATATCGATTGAGCATTTATTATGTCCCAAATAGATTCCAGGTTGTAAAACTATTGTCCCTCTCCTGCTGGCCATACTTACAGGGCTTCCAATCACCAATGTCTCATCCCTTTTTTCACATTTTAAGCCGTGGCGGTTCTATTCTAGCTTTCCTGCCCCAACTCTGATGACCCTCCTAACTCATTCAACCTGTGTACGAGAAATTTCCTCATTTATCAAACAGATAGGAAGTTGTTGGGAGGCAAATATAAAAGAAAATGAAAAATAATCACGAACGTTATGCACATGTCCGTTATTTGGCACAACTCTAAATAAATCTCAGTGTTATGCAAGTCAAAGAGCAGCCAACTAAGGTGACGGTGGCGTTCAAACCGCTGTGGCTCCTTGTGAGCTCTGGCCATTCCCAGATATTTATTTTCCTCAGAACAGAGAATAGACAAATCAGCCATACTTCCTCTTCCCTTCTAGGAAGTCCTTCTTCTAGAGATAATTATGAGAGATTGCTTGGTAGATAAAATAAGCCAACACAAATCTCTCCAATGAGCTCACTTCCCATACTGAACCTCTGGGATGTCCCTTGAATCTCTCCCCTCCCTCGGCTTGTCTGAGTCTCCTCTTTCCTTTGTTGTTTTCTCTTGATCTTTTTGGTGAGCTGGTTTCTGCACTCATTCCTCATATAAATTGATCGTCAATATCTCCCAAACATGTACCTATAGCTGAGAACTTTATCCTGAGCTCCAAACTCCCATCTCCAATTTTCAACTAGAAATCACACCTAAACATCTCCTCCCAAGCATCATAAATTAAGTTAGTCCAATAATGAATTTGTCAAATTTCCCCCCAAATGTCTGGGCTTCCTCTCTTAATGAACAATCCAGAATCTTCTTCCCATCTCCTTCAACTAACTCACACACAAGAGACCACATCTTATGGATTTTTTTTTTCCTTTTTGAGGCAGAGGCTCACTCTGTTGCCCACGTTATAGTACCATCGTGTCAGCCTAGTTCACAGCAACCTCCACCTGGGCTCAAGGCATCCTCCTGCCTCAGACTCCTGAGTAACTAGGACTATAGGTTCTATTTCTAGTACAGACAAGGTCTTGCCCTTGCTAAGGCTGCTCTGGAACTTCTGAGCTCAAGGGATCTTCCTGTCTCAGTCTCCTGAGAAGCTGGGACTACAGGCCAGCTTCTGTTAACCAGGCACTACAATGCCTGGTTAATTTTTTTATTTTTAATAGACATGGGGTCTCACTCTTCCTCAGGCTTCTCTGGAACTCCTGACCTCAAGGGATCCTCCTGCCTCAGCCTCCCAAAGTGCTAGAAGTATAAGTGTGAGCCCCCATGCCCAGCCAGACATCTCAGGAATTCTGAGTCATAAATAACCTGCACAGCCTCCTTCCTTGTCCTCTTCAAATATTCAAAGCTAAAAGTCTCTTCATCTTGTTTGTGGCCTGTGTCAGTTTTAACCCAACTGCTCCTGTGTGTCACCACTGACCCCTCCTTCCAACACCCAATCCATCCTCTACCATCTTTGAATGATATTTTCTGATACACTTATCTGCTCATGACACATACTGTGAGTTCATACACTACCTGTGATGGAAACCAAAATCACTTTAGATTGGTGTATTGGAACCTCCAAATCCTTCTTAGACTTATTACCCTAGAAGACCCTCTGCTAGCCTCCAATCCAGCCATAGAAAGATTACATAAGGGGGGTTTATGTCTGAGAATTTCATTGTGCTGCTCTATTTCTCTAACATGCCTTAACCCTCCATTTCTGCTTCGAGGACATTTACTTACCTTTTACAGTTCAGCTTCATTAGGACCTTACCCATTTTTTAAATTCTTCTCTAAGGTTAGATTTCACATTTCCTCTTGTGTACCTTCTCCCTGACCCTCCATCCCTTTATCACACACACACACACACACACACACAGACACACCCCGAGTCCCTTTTATGGTGAAGATTATATCTGATTTGCCACCACATGTCTAATCCTCAGTACATAGGCTGATGCCTGGAGTCCAGTGGTTAATTAATAATTATTTGCTTACAAGAATGCATGAAAAAGTTAATGAATAGCTGTAGTAATGGTGAATATCAACATGGCATGAATTTCCTATCTACAAGAGAATTTTAAGTCTAGCGTGCTATGGTAATAATAAAAATAAATCTAAGGAAGAGAGTCAAAAACCTCTGTTGAATGCTCACAATGGGCAAATCCTGTAGCATCACTATCTTGTTTAATCTGCAAGCAATTCTCTAAGAAAGGCTCATGGAATACCTGCAATGTACAAAGTAATTTCCATTGATGATTTCCTTTAATCCTCCCAACAAATGTATGGAGAGGTATTATTTTGTCAAATATACAAATGACAACACTAAAGATCACAGAAATTGGAGAGTTAGCTGAAGATTAAATCATTTCAAAGTACCAAATTCCAAATTCAGGATTTCAAACTAGTTCTGTGCTTAGCAGAATAAACGTTCCACAAGTTAAAATTTGAAGTGCAAGCTCTATAGGATACCCACAAGTATTTTGAAATGGGCATACGAGTTGCTAGTATTTTAGGACTGCTACAGAAACAAATATGTCCAAAAAAGGATATTTGCAGAACCTTCAAGAAATGTCATCAACATTTGCAGAACCTTAAGAAATGTCATCAACATTTCTTAAACATACATGATACAGCTCAAGGGAAATGTGTATGTTTGTTTTAATACTTGGCAAAGCATCAAAGTTTGCTTCCTCGAGGTGATGTATCCTTTCCTTGGTCATGACAAATTTATTACACCTGGATGTTCTCCAGAAGTCATTATGCTTCTTGATTTATTCATTTCTTTTAATCTTCAAGAGATTTTAAGTGAACTTAAAATTTGTATAATTGAAACATTAAAGTTGAGCTCTAAAAATGGATTAAAAGAAAAATTGCTTTGGTAAATACCAATTATTGAAAAGATTCACTTAGAATTTGGGGGTTTGATTGTACTTATAGTCCTTTACAATAAGTACATTAATGAAAGGCAGGCAAAGAATTTGTGAGTGGGCTAAGATATGCAGTGTCTATGTGAACATGACCAAAATATTTGGTAATTAGCATGAAATTGGAGTCAGATGGACATAGTCTCAGGCTGTCTGTCACTTACCTGTGCTGAAGTCAGAGCCTTATACCTTCTCTGAGCCTCAAATATTATCCTCTTTAACACTGTGAAAATAATACCTACTTCACAGGCATTTTGTAAGACTATAGTAAAGTAGACACATACGTAAATAAAGTTACCAGCACATCATTGAGATTTTACTCAATAGACAAATACTATTATTGTTTTAAATAATAAACTCAGTTAAATAACCCATAGGGATAGGTGTTTCTCATATCTTTTTCACATGTCCACATGTAGATATGGTCTGATAAATTTGATCTAGGACAAGACCCTGGAAAGATCAGGAAAAAAGGTAAAACTTTCTTTGATATTCAGTTCAATATTCATTCCAGAGACTTATGAACTATAATCATAGCAAATACGAATATTTGACTCAAAATCGCATTTCTGGATGAATTAATATAGAAGCTGGATGACTAAGCTATTGAAGCTGAAAATTAGTGACCAGGTCTCAAATACTGCTTAGATATTTATTTCTTAAATTTTGTTTTATAAGATTAATACTGTATGTTATTTTATGTTTTCTCTGTTCAGATATTTAGATACTTGTAATTTTCAACTTGTATAACCAGAGGAAAATTCATTATTGTACTTTGTATATGAAAAAAGTACCACTCATTGTACTGTGGGTCATAAACCCTATTTAGTGTGTGTTGAGAATTCAAAATCAAATTCTAAGATGATAAGAAAAATGTCCAACTGACAATTACAAAATGCAAGCCTTTCTAGAAATTTTGATAAGGATTCTCTAACAATGATATTCTCAGCATTGCCTTTGTAGTTCTGAATCCTCTAAATATCATTTATTTTCTTTTCTTTCTTTTTTTTTTTTTGAGACAGAGCCTCAAGCTATCCCCCTGGGTAGAGTGCCATGGCATCACAGCTCATAGCAACCTCCAACTCCTGGGCTCAAACGAGTCTCCTGCCTCCGCCTCCCAAGTAGCTGGGACCACAGGCACCCACCACACCACCCCGCCATTTTTTGGTTGCAGCCATCATTGTTGTTTGGCGGGCCCAGGCTGGGGATTCGAACCCACTACCTTAGGTGTATGTGGCTGGCGCCTTAGCCGATTGAGCCACAGGCGCCGAGCCTATTTTATTTTTTTTGAGACGGAGCCTCAAGCTATCCCCCTGGGTAGAGGGCCATGGCATC
>CAUYQV010049601.1:0-18026 GCA_963574575.1 Galagoides demidoff | reverse complement strand
GTACCCTTCTTCCCTTCTTGCTTTCTGTACCCCATAAAAACTTCCTCCACCCTGGGTTCGAGGCTCTTCCTTGGTGTGTGCACCAGGAGAGACCAGACCCGGGTTTGAATAAACCTCACCTCTTGCTTTTTACATCGGAGTTTGTCTCGGATTTGTCAGTTGGGGCCATTTGGGGGAATTTTTCGGGCACAACAGGAGGATGGACTACATAGATAAAGAGCCCAAGGGAGAGACTCCCCAGTTAATTCCTTCCTCCTTCCAGAAGCTCTGGGGCTTTTCACTTCTTCTGTACTCCTTTCTGTCTAATAAAACGTTGTCTTACCACTGATCTGTGGTCCGTGGGTTCATTCTAAGAATCCCCGAGACCAAGGACCTACTGAGGAAGAAATTCCAGTGTCATATTTTGGGGCTTGTTGTCTGGGATTGAAGATCTGTGGTAAGCAATGTGACCACTTACCTCTATCCTGCTTTTCTCTATAGTTATAATAATGGAGACTAATAATTCAGATTCCTGTCAGTGGGTAAAAGTGCATACTGCGGCTACTGACTTCCAGGTCATGGGCAAGAGGCTACTGGGGAATGGACTTTCTTTTTTTCTCTCTTTTTGTTGCAGTTGTCATTGCTGTTTTAGCCAGGTTCGAACCCGACACCCTCAGTATATGGGGCCGGCGTCTTACCCACTAAGCTACAGGTGCCACCCCGGGAATGAATTTTCTTACCCTTGGCTCCAAATGGAAGGAGTGGAAGGGAATGTTAGAAGGTTTGAGAGCTGAGCAAACAGCAGTGCCCAGAGATCCTGGGGTATCTAGAAATGGCCCTAACCCCATGGCACTGAAGGGCCTTCAGAAAAACGGGTTCCCAGATCTTTTACTATCTGCTCCTATTTTCCATGGTCCCCAACTTTTTCTACTGATCTCTACAAACCCCCTGCTACTTTCTCTTTTCTTGTAGTTTACATGCTTGGTTTTGAAGGAGCTAAGAAAATTTCCCCCAAAATATGATTCCTTGGTATAAAGATTATTTTGAATTAAAGCCTATACATAATCCGGAAACTCTGAACAAAGACTTTCCTCTATCTACCTAAAATCTTAAAGGGCCGCTAGAGTCCTTATCACATGCTAATAGACTTGGTGCTAAGGTCATTTGAAGCACAATACCTGTCCTCTCAGGTTAATTTACTAATCAATCTGGTTCCCACCATCTACCCATCCCCCATTAGCAACCACTTGCTGCACGTGTACTTTCCAGTTTCTCTCCCCCACCTTCTAAAAGGCATCTTTAAAAGCCACTATCAACTGAAACCTTGGGAAATTATTCTTGTGGTTCCCGCCCCCCCCATGCGCATGGTATTTGAAAATAAACATTTCTCTTATTAATCTACCATAACTGTGAGTTGATCTTTTAAGTTTATATGGGCTCATTCTAGTATTTTTCAGATGTTGTAAGTGTGCTTCAATGTTATAGGTGTGTTATAAGGTTGTTTTTACTGCCTTTCATTGCAAAATTAAATTCAATTGCCCCTCTGTGTATTTGAGAAAAAAGGTGAATTAAGTTAACAGAGGCCAAGATGTTGGCTCCAAACAGAGGGGAAAATGACTCCCCAACATGGATCCTCTGGGCCACCAGGAGCCTATGAGGGGAAGCCTGAGGCAACCCCCACACACACCCGTCAAAAATTTTCCTAAACCGTAGGCTACAGTTCAGTCTCTTTAAAAGAAAAAAGGGAGGAAAGAAAACATTTAAAAATGAAGAAAGGCAAGGAAAATGACCCCAGCTATTTGATATTTTCCGCTCTATTGGAGTAAATGGAAGGGTTCAAAGTCATTCTGGGTTTCTCAAAGACTTCGCCTATTTGCAGCTGGTTACAATGCAAAATTTTAAGAGTGTCTCTCAACCCTGAGTTTAATTATTGTTGCCTTTACAACATTTGGAGGAAAAAAAGGAGGTTGTAAAGCACAGCATTTAAGACTTGCTCATGATGAAAAGCCTATTTTCCTTTGTTCCTGGGAATTTAGAAGAAGCTTGTAAAGATTATAAAGGGTTAAATGCGAAGCACCGCACAGCCATTTTCTCTAGGGCAGACTCAGAAAGGGGCAGAACTTGCATCGGGTGGGAACAGGCTCCCAGATACCTGATTTCTCAGGGGGTGCTGCTGGCAAGTAATAAGCACAGGAGAGTCAGCGGGTACAAAGTGCTGCAATGGTAATTGTGGCTAAATCCGGGCATGCTCAGAGGCTGAGGAGGCCACTCTCTGGGATTTTTTCCCAAGCATTGGAAAGAGGCTTCCTTTTGTTTGGGCAGAAGGCTTCTCAGGGTTGGTCAAAGGACTCTTTTTTTTTTTTTTTGAGACAGAGTCTTACTATGTTGCCCTGGGTAGAGTGCCATGGCATCACAGCTCACAGCAACCTCATACTCTTGGGCTTAAGCAATTCTCTTGCTTCAGCCTCCCAAGTAGCTGGGACTACAGGCACCCACCACAACGCCTGGCTATTTTTGTTGTTGTTGTAGTTGTCATTGTTTAGCAGGCCTGGGCCAGATTGAACCCTCCAGCCCCAGTATATGTGGCCCACACCCAAAACTGGTCAGAGGACTTTTTGACAACCCAGGAATACAGGGTGGGATTGATTAAGATGTGATACATTTGTTCTTTCCCACAGATGGGTAACATACTCTCTTGACAACAGAACACCCTGCTGGGCTGTATTCTGAAGCAATGGGATATGTTTGATCCCCAGATGAGGAAAAAAGAACAGTATGGTTTTCTTCTGCACCCAGGCCTGGTCTTAGTATCAACTCTCCAAGGGTAAACAGTGGCCTCCATTGGGTACTCTACATTATGATACCATTTTTCAGTTAGATATTTTTTGTAAACAAGAAGACAAGTGGTGTGAAGTGCCCTACCTGCAAGCTTTCTTTTTCATCTGGGACAACCTCCAGCTGTGTAAAACCTGTCAGATAGATTCAGCTCTCCTGGCTGTAGTAACTTCCCCAAATAGTCAGGGATTCCCGAGACTCTGTCACCACCTACTTCAAACCTGCCATCTACTTCTCCCGCACTTAACTCTGCATTTAGAAAATCCCAGGAAGGAGGCTGCTCCGAGAGTTTCTTCTGGTACTATTGGGGCCCCCAGAAGACGACCATATCCTTCTTCGTGTCACTTGGTTGAAACTGCAGGTTGTGAGTGGGCAAGTGCACAAGTATTCACTCCATTTTCTCTGGCAGATTTAAAACAAGTCAAGGTTAATTTAGGCAAGTTTTCTGATGACCCAGATACCGGTAGGTATACAGATGTTCTCCAAGGTTAGGACAAAGCTTTTACCCCTCTTGGAGAGATGTAATACTACCACTAGATCAGACTTTAACTTTTAATGAGAAAAATGAAGTCTTGGATGAAGATACAAAGTGGGGGTGATTAGTGGTTCATGTCCAAAACTGATGGCAGTATGTCTCCTGAGGAAAGGGACAGATGCCCCACAGGAAGACAGGTAGTTCCCTTTGAGGATCCTGAACGGGACCCTTATGAACAAGGTAACTGGTAGTGTAAACATTTTCTAACATGTATCCTGGAAGGTTCACGTCAATCCGAAAAAAAAGAGCCTATAAACTATTCTAAGTTGGCTACTATTTACCAGGAACAAAGTGAGAGTCCCTCAGCCTTTCTTGAGCAGCTTAGGGAGGCAATGAGAAAACACCCAGTTAACACCTGACATCTTAGAGGGCCAAATTATTTTAAAAGATAAATTTATCACTCAGGCAGCCCCCGACTTTGGAAGAAAACTCCAGAAATTGGCTCGGTGCCTGTGGCTCAAGTGGCTAAGGTGCCAACCACATACACCTAAGGTGGCGGGTTCGAATCCAGCCCGGGTCCACCAAAAACAACAATGATGGCTGCAACCAAAAAATAGCCAGGTGTTGTGGCGGGCGCCTGTGGTCCCAGCTACTTGGGAGGCGGAGGCAGGAGACTCGCTTGAGCCCAGGAGTTGGAGATTGCTGTGAGCTATGATGCCACGGGCAGTCTACCCAGGGGGATAGCTTGAGTCTCTGTCTCAAAAAAAAAAAAAAGAAAAGAAAAGAAAAGAAAACTCCAGAAATTGGTTCTAGGCCCAGATTATAACCTGGAGAGCCTTCTTAAAATGGCCACTGTGGTCTTTTATAACCAGATCAGGAATGAGAGAAAGGATAGAAAAAAAAAGTTATAGCTCTAGTAATGGCACTCCAACAAACATCCACCATTCAGGGGCAGAGGGAAGCCAGAGGAGCTAAGGGCATGTGGCTCCAATGTGCTCAGACTGGCCACTTCAGGAAAGACTGCTCCTGGAAGCATCACTGGCTGGGAAAGCCCCTGGCCCCTGTGCAACCCTGGCCCCTGTGCAAAATGTAAGAGTAACCACTGGAGGGTAGCCTGTCCCCAGAGGCAAAGGCCTCCTGGAACAGTGATCCAGTTTGCGTCCAAACTGGACTGAGGGTGCCCAGGGCAGATTTTCATGGCTCCAGCTTGTGTCATGACCCCTCAAGAGCCCCAGGTCTGCCTCATAGTGGAGGGCCAGGAGACAATTTGTTCTGGACACTAGAGCAATCGTTTCTGTTCTCTAACCCTGATCTTTTATCTCCCAAATCTGTAACTATAAAGAGGGTGTCTGGAAAGCCGTTTACTAAATTCTTCTCCCAGCCTTTAAGCTGCAATTGGAATGACTGGCTGTTCTCTCATGCCTTCCTAATCATGCCTGAAAGTTCTGCTCCTCTTTTGGGGAGGGACATACTAACTAAAACGAGAACAACCATTTACATGAATATGGGACAAGAACCTATACTATGCCTTCCCTTATTATAAACAGAAATTAACCCAGAAGTGTGGGCTACCGAGGAACAGATGGGAAGAGCAAACTATGCAAAACCAGTCCAAATTAAGTTTAAAAATCCCACCCTCTATCCCAATCAAAAACAATATCCTCTAAAAGCAGAAGCTAAGAATGGGCTAATACACATAATACAGAATCTAAAGCAACAGAAATTGTTAATACCTTGCAATGGTCCGTGTAACTATGGACTCCTAGGAGTGCCAAAGCCAAAGGAACTTGGAGACCAGTATAAGACTTACGCATTATAAATTAAGCAGTCATTACTCCCCATCCTATAGTTCCCAATCTGTATACTTTGTTATTTCAAATCCCTGAAAAGGCTGCCTGTTTCATAGTTCTAGACTTAAAAGATGCCTTTTTCTGCATTCCTCTTCATGAAAATTCCCAATACCTTTTTGCTTTTGAAGACCCCTCTGACTCTAACACCCAGCTCAAATAGACTGTGTTACCCCAGGGATTTAGGAACAGCCCCCACTTGTTTGGGCAAGCCTTAGCCCAAGACTTGAGTCATTTTTCATATCCTACAGCCACTATTATTCAGTATATAGATGACATTCTTTTGGGAGCACCAGATGCAGAAGAATGCCATGAAGGTACCCAAGCTCTACTAAACTTTTTAGCTCATTGTGGGCATAAAGTTTCCAAGGCTAAGCCCAATTGTGTGTACCTGAAGTTCACTATTTTTTTTTTTTTTTGCCAAGGCCAGGCTTGAACCCACCATCCCCAGTATATGGGGCCAGCGCCCTACTCCTTGAGCCACAGGCACCGCCCAGTTCACTATTTGAGTCTCCAACTTTCACAGGGAAAGAAAGCCTTGGGCAAAGAAAGAATAGAACCAATATTGGTTGACCCTAAACCTGGAACTCTCAGACAGTTTCAAGGCTTCTTAGGCATTACAGGCTTGGGCGGTGCCAGCCCCAAATGCAGAGGTGGCAGGTTCAAACCCAGCCTGGGCCAAAAACTGCAAAGAAAAGAAAAAAAGAAATTGACACTGTAGCTAGGGGGATGGCCAAACTGTCTACGGGTTGTAGCAGCTATAGCCTTCTTAACCTAAGAAGCAACTAAGCTAACTTTAGGAAGATATCTAATTATTTATACTTCTCATGACCTTACTGGACTTTTACATTCAAAAAGCAATCTCTGGCTGTCAAATAATCGCCTTCTTAAATATCAAGCCTTATTACTAGAAGGACCAGTACTACAACTACACACCTGTGCTGCTTTGACTCCTGCCACTTTCCTTCCTGAATCCAATGAGGAAATAGAGTATGACTGTCAACAAATTATAACACAGACCTATGCAGCTAGAGAGGACTTACAAGAAACCCTCCTACCTAATCCTGACATGGTTTTGTATACAGATGGAATTTCTCTCATAGAACAAGAAACTCGCAAAGCAGGCTATGCTGTACTTACTCAGTATGCTGTAACTGAGTTTGAGTCTCTCCCTTCAGGAATCAGTGCGCAATTAGCTGAGCCTTAACCTGTGCTTTAGAAATTGGGAGAAACAAACAAGTCCATATATACACTGACTCAAAACATGCCTTTTTTATTTTACATGCCCACACTGCTATTTGGAAGGAAAGACAATGCCTAACTTCCAATGGCTCCCCCATAAAATATCATCATGAAATAGGTTGTTACAAGCTGTTCACGCTCCACAAGAAGTAGTAGTTATTCATTGTACAGGACACTAAAAAACCCTAGATAATATTTCTGAAGGTAACCAAATTGCTGATGAAAAGGCTAAAATGGCAGCACAGAAGGGAAAAAATTCCCCTTGTAGCACTGCTCATTTGGGAGGGGTCACTAGAGAACCATACACTCCAATATACCCAAAAGGAAAAAGAATGGACTTTATCCTAAGACTATTCACTACTTTCTTCAGGCTGACTACAAAATAGAAGTGAACTTTTGCTATTACCTACTGCAAGCCAATGGAAAATACTTAAAACTTAGCATCAATCATTTCATTTTGGTACGAAAATACCTATCAAATGGCTAAAACTCTCTTAGAGGAAAAAACTTATTTAAAACTATAAAACAGATAATAAGGACTTGTGATATATGTCAAAGAAACAATCCTTCAAATCACTGTCTAGCTCCCCCGGGTATACAAAAACAAGGTAAATATCCAGGTGAAGATTGGCAAATAGATTTTATTCATCTCCCTAAGGTACATGGTATACGATATTTGCTGGAATTTGTAGATACCTTTACTAATTGGGTTGAAGCATTCCCTTGCAGGACAGAAAAGACCCCAAAAGTTACAGAGGCTTTAGTACATGAAATTATCCCCAGGTTCAGACTCCTTAGGAGTTTACAGAGTGATAATGGGGCTCGGTGCCTGTGGCTCAATCGGCTAAGGCGCCAGCCACATACACCTAAGGTGGCAGGTTCGAATCCCCAGCCCGGGCCTGCCAAACAACAATGATGGCTGCAACCAAAAAATGGCCAGGCGTTGTGGCTGGCGCCTGTGGTCCCAGCTACTTGGGACGCGGAGGCAGGAGACTCCCCCCTTGAGCCCAGGAGTTGGAGGTTGCTGTGAGCTGTGATGCCATGGCACTCTACCCAGGGGGATAGCTTGAGGCTCCGTCTCAAAAAAAAAAAAAAAAACAGAGTGATAATGGGCCTGCCTGCAGCTGTTACACAAAGAGTTTCTAAAGCCCTGGGCATAAAATATCATCTACACTGTTCTTGGAGGCCCCAATCCTTTGGGAAGGTAGAAAAAAATGAATGAGAAAAATCACAGAACAATTAGGAAAGCTAACTCAAAAGACTCATCTCCCTTGAGTCTAAATTACTTTCCTTGGTTCTGCTTAGAATAAGAAATTTACCTCAGAAACTCCAGTGTAGCCCATTTGAATTAGTATATGGAAGGCCCCTTTTAACTAACGATTTATTATTAGATCATGAAACTACAGAATTAGCAGTAAAACATACCAGTATTACTCCTTTAGCTAAATTTCAACAAATCCTAAAAAAAACCCAAACTACATGTTCACATTCAACACTAAAAGAGCTTTCCTCTCCTGGAGATCTAGTTATGGGCAAAACTCTTCCCTCCAATTCACCTTCCCTGACCCCAAGCTGGGAGGGTGCCTTTTAGAAAACAGTAAGGAAAGTGTTAATACAGTTTTCTTTCAAAGTCACAGGCTTTATTAACTCCCTCCTATGACTATTCTACCCTTGCCTTTTAATGTGCTTAACAGATTTATGTTTTTCAGAGATATCATCAACCGCAAACAGTGAAAAGGGTTTCAGCCCAAGACCTGACTCTATTGCAGACCCCTGGATCACCGCTAATCTGAAGAGACCTTAACTGCCCCCTTCTATTGATAGAGAGTTTCCCTATTCCAGCCTGGACAAGGAACCCGAGTTTCCTGGGCCTAGGCAATTTCTTTTTTTTTTTTTTTGAGACAGAGCCTCAAGCTATCCCCCTGGGTAGAGTGCCATGGCATCACAGCTCATAGCAACCTCCAACTCCTGGGCTCAAGCGAGTCTCTTGTCTCAGCCTCCCAAGTGGCTGGGACTACAGGTGCCCTCACAACGCCTGGCTATTTTTTGGTTGCAGCCATCATTGTTGTTTGGCGGGCCCGGGCTGGGGATTCGAACCTGCCACCTTAGGTGTATGTGGCTGGTGCTTTAGCCGCTTGAGCCATAGGCGCCGAGCCAGGCCTAGGCAATTTCATGAAGAGAATATCCTAACATTTTGCCCCAAGCTAGAAGGATCAACCCAGATTTCCATTACTATGAACCCTGGATCAACCTCCTTTGAGAAACTTCTAACTCCCCCCGCCCCCAGATAATAATTCACTTAGCCCTGGACTGGCGGATGTTGCCGAGGACGGAGGAACCAACTTGACATCTCGCCAACACATGTGCCAGAGACACTGGCCCCTTGCTGTCTCCTCCACGTGGACTCCTGACTGGTCAATTTCATGTCAGTTTCCAGGGCCTGAAAGCTCATTTCATAACTGGCTGTAACTGACAAGGACCCATGCCCTAAGAGTCAATATTGAGCTCCTGCAAAACAAACCCCCTGCCACTATATAAACCCTGAGCAGAGAGCCCAAAGACAGATCTCGACAGACCTCAAAGAGGGAGCAGGAGAGCTTTTCCCCTACTGGGTTCTTTCTGCGAGGAGGTTTGGTTTTTTGTAGCTGTTGTAATTTTTGTTCCTTGAATAAATCTTAACTACTGATCCTGTGGCCCATCGACTCATTCTTCGAATTTCCGAGACCAAAAACATGAAATCCAGTATCAATGTCACCATCCATCTTCAGCAGGAAGCAGTTTGGAGCGATCGGCGCCCCTCTGCCCTAACAGCAGTTAGAGCTTCTATTTGGTGAGGGAGGATTGATACAGGATTCCATCACTCAGGACTGGATAGGGACCCGCCCATTCTCCAGGCCCAGGTGAGCTCAGAAGTCAAGATCCCGATTTCTTCTTCCCTTTTTTTTTTTTTTTTTAAACAGAGCCTCAAGCTGTCCCCTTAGGTAGAGTGCTGTAGCATCACAGCTCACAGCAACCTCCAACTCCTGGGCTCAAGTGAATCTCCTGCCTCAGCCTCCCAAGTAGCTGGGACCACAGGTGCATGCCACGATGCTTGGCTGTTTTTTGGTTGCAGCCATCATTGTTGTTTGGCGGGCTCAGGCTGGATTCAAACCCACCACCTTAGGTATATGTGGCTGGCGCCTTAGCCACTTGAGCCACAGGCACCGAGCCAAAGACCCCAATTTCCAGGCACAAACAGGCTGCCTTTTTCAAGACACACCTTCTGGGCTCTAACAAGATCATGAACAAAGCAGCCTGAGATGGTTTTGGGGGTAGTTCCATTTTGAGTAGGGAGCACACAGGCTAATTCCTTCTCAGAGACAAAAACTGTAAGGACGGGATAACCTTGCCCTGGTGAAGGAAGAGCTACATTCATTCACTTGTTAATGCACTCATTAACTTTGAAAAGGTGTTTTCCCACCAACCAAGTCCTGGCCAAGTGTAATTCTCAAGGCCTAATACCCCTAGATAAAAATCCCACAGTCGAGATTCCCTAGTTAGTTCTTTCCCCCTTCCAGAAGCTCCGGGGCTTTTTACTTCTTCTGTATTCCTGTCTAATAAAAATCTTATCTTATCACTAATCTGTGGTCCATGATTCATTCTTTGAATCACTGAGACCAAGGACCTACTGAGGAAGAAATTCTGGTATCAGGATTAGACTCCTTAGGTAGTTGTCTCCAATGTTCAGTCTATGCTAATGTGGGTAAAAATGAAAAGACTGAGGCACTGCAGTCAGCTGACTGAAAGCAGGTGATACTGGAATTTCTTCTTCAGTAGGTCCTTCGTCTAGGACCTAGACTCTAGATTATTTGAAGAAAGAGTCCAGGGACCACAGATTAGTGGTAAGACAGGATTCAATTTACAGAAAAGAACAGAGGAAAAAACACCAAAGCTCCTGGCAGAGATAAAAACCCAGTGGTTACAAAAGTTCTCTCTCTGGGTTCTTTGTCCAAGGGTATAAACAGTCACATGCATCCTCTGTAGTTACTTTTGGCCAGGACTTGGTAACAAATGGATACAATCCCTTTAGTTCCCAGGCCTAGGAAACTTACATGAAATTGACCAGGCCTAGGAATGAGGGGTTGCAGTTTTGCCTTCTTCAGCCTCAAGTGCAAGGAGAGGGAGACAATAAGGGGCTGGTGTCTCCCCACAAGTTAAAAAGGGCCCTCTGGCCACCTATCCTCCTGGCTGCTGCCCTGCTGCTGCACCAACACCGCCAGGGCAGATACAGCAGGCCACCGCTTGTCCTATATCTATTCCCCCTCTCCCAGTAGTTAACTCTTAACTGCTGTTAGGGAAAAAGAATGAAGACTTGATCTAACTGCTTCCAGCTGAATTAGGCAATGAGCCAAGGGGGCAGTTAGGGTTTCTTTGGAGGGAGAGTGAGCTAGGGGTCTGCAATAGAATTAGGTCTCATACTGGAACCGTATTTACAGTGTGTGGCTTGACAACATCACTAGAAGACACAAATCTGATTAACATATTAAAAGGCAAGGGTAGGGCAGTGCCTGTGGCTCAAAGGAGTAGGGTCCAGCCCCACATACTGGAGGTGGTAGGTTCAAACCTGGCCCTGGTGCAAAAAAAAAAAAAGGCATGGGTAGAACAGTGACAGAAGGGGGTTAATTACAGCACAGTGGTGTCAGGTTGGATAAACAAAGTCAGTAATATTAAAAGAAAACTAACTTATATTTAACACTTTCCTTGTCTTCTAAATAATGACTTCAAATTTTCTCTAGGCTCACAAGTGTAGGTGGACTGTGGTTGATTCTCTTCACAGTCTGCTTCTGTAGGAGGTGGTGGGTTCCAGGATTTTACTCGTGAATGATGTATCCAGTAATTTTTTCCTATTACTTTAACAGCTGTAGAGTAAGACAAGATAATAGAAAAGGCAACCCCCCCAACTTGGGGTCAGAGAAGGTGAACTGGAGGGAAGAGTTTTGCCAGGAGAGGAAAGCTCTTTTAGTGTTGAATATGAACATGTAGTTTGGAGGTTTTTTAGGATTTGTTGAAATTTAGCTAAAGAAGTAATACATTTTACTACTAATTCGTAGTTTCTTGATCTAATAGTAAATCGTTAGTTAAAAAGGGCCTTCAGGCTTGGCACCTGTAACACAGTGGTTACAGCGCCAGTCACGTACACGGAGGCTGGAGGGTTTGAATCCAGCCCAGGCCAGCTAAAATGACAATGACAACTGCAACAAAAAATAGCCAGGCATTGTGGTGGGCGCCTTTAGTCCCAGCTAGTGGGAGGCTGAGGCAAGAGAATTGCTTAAGCCCAAGAGTTTGAGGTTTCTGTGAGCTGTGACGCTACAGCACTCTACCGAGGGTGACAAAATGAGACTCTGGGCTCGGCGCCTGTGGCTCAAGCGGCTAAGGCACCAGCCACATACACCCAAGGTGGCAGGTTCAAATCCCCAGCCCAGGCCCGCCAAACAACAATGATGGTTACAACCAAAAAATGGCCGGGCGTTGTGGCGGGCCCCTGTGTTCCCAGCTACTTGGGAGGCTGAGGCAGGAGACTCGTTTGAGCCCAGGAGTTGGAGGTTGCTATGAGCTGTGATGCCATGGCACTCTACCCAGGGGGATAGCTTGAGGCTCTGTCTCAAAAAAAAAAAAAATGAGACTCTGTCACAAAAAAGGGGGGGGCTTCATATAATAATTCAAATGGGCTACACCCGAGTTTCTGAGGTAAATTTCTCATTCTAAAGAGAAAAATGGAAAGTAATTTAGTCCAAGGGAGGTGAGTCTTTTGAGTTAGCTTTCATAACTGTCCTTTGATTTTCTCATTCATTTTTTTTGTACCTCCCCAGAGGATTGGGGCCTCCAAAAACAGTGTAGATGATATTTTATGCCCAGGGATTTAGATATTCCCTATCTAACAGCTGCTTTGAAGGCTGGCCCATTATCACTTTGCAAACTCCAAGGGAGTTCCAACATGGGAATAATCTCATGTACTAAAGCCTTTATAACTTCTGGGCCTTTTCTGTCCAGCAAGGGAATGCTTGAACCCAATTAGGAAAAGTATCCACAAATGCCAGCAAGTACTGTATACCACATACCTTAGAGAGATGAATAAAATCTATTTGCCAATCTTCACCTGGAACCGAGTGTTTTGTTACTGTATCCTGTAGCCATTTTTTCCAGGGTGGGGCTCACCCCACTTTGATTGATACTCTGGGACACGGGCAGGAAGGGGCAGAACTTGCATCAGGGAGGACCAGGCTCCCATATACCTGATTTTTCAGGCTACAGGATACTTGCACATTTCACCTTTTATAATTTTTATAAGCTTTATCTAAATTCCCACTAACAAAGGAAAATAGGCTATCATGAGCAGATCTTAAATGTTATGTTTTCCAAACTCCTTTCTTCTCCCAGAGTTAACAAGGCAACAATAATTAAACTTAGTAAGAAAACAGGGTTTGGGCTGACGCCTGTGGCTCAAGTGGCTAAGGTGCCAGCCACATACACCTAAGGTGGCGGGTTCGAATCCAGCCTGAGCCCACCAAACAATGATGGCTGCAACCAAAAAATAGCCGGAGGTGGTGCCTGTGGCTCAAAAGGGTAAGTCGCTGGCTCCATATGCTGAAAGTAGTGGGTTCAAACCCAGCCCCAGACAAAAAGTATAAAAAATAAAAAAATTTTAAAAAAACAACAAAATTTTTAAAAAAAATGCCAGACGTTGTGGCGGGCGCCTGTGGTCCCAGCTACTTGGGAGGCTGAGGCAGGAGACTCGCTTGAACCCAGGAGTTGGAGGTTGCTGTGAGCTGTGATGCCAAGGTACTCTACCGAGGGGGACAGCTTGAGGCTCTGTCTCAAAAAAAAAAAAAACAAGGTTTAGAGACACTATGAGACTTTAGCTTTAGAATTAGTTACAACTAGATGAAATCATAAACCAGAAAAAAAAATCAAATACCCAGGGTCATTTTCTTTGCCTTTCTTCATTTACAAGAGACTGAACTGGGGTGGCACCTGTGGCTCAAGGAGCAGGGCGCCAGCCCCATATGCCGGAGGTGGTGGGTTCAAACCCAGCCCTGGCCAAAAAAACTGCAAAAAAAAAAAAAAAACAGACTGAACTGTAGCCTAGCGTTTAGGGCCATTCTTGCCTTGAGGAGTTGCCCTGAACTTCCCTTCAGAGCCTTCCGGTTGCTCAGAAAAGCCTGTGGGAGTGGAGCCACAGGCACCACTCCCCTACAGGGGAGTCATTTTGTCTTTTGTTTGGAGCTGACTTCTAGGCCTCTGTTAACATGGTTCAGCTTTTTTTCTCAAACACACACACACACACAAAACACAATTGCATTGAATTGAATTTTGCAATGAAAAGCAATAAAAGGACCTTACAATACACCTACAAAGTCTGAAGCACACTCAAAACATTTGAAAAATACCAGAATAAGCCAATACAAACTTAACTAAACGTATAAAGCAATCCTTTACCAACAAAGCACACAAAATACAAGGAGAGAGAGAAAATCAGCAGGGGTCTACGGAGATAAACAGAAGTTTGGGACCATGGAAGACAAGAGTAGATAGTGAAAGAGCTGGGAGAGCACTTTTTTTTTTTTCAGAAGGCCCTCCAGTGCCCTGGGGTCAGAACCATTGCTGGGGACCCCAGGACCTCTGGGGGCTTCTTCTTTGCTTGGCTCTCAACCAGAGAAGAGGAGTGAACACAGAACAGTTTCAAAAGCATTCTAACATTCCCTTCAGCTCCTTTCTGGAGCCAAGGGGAATTAGAAAGTCCCTTCCCCACCAGCCTCTTGCCTGTTATTAGTTATTAGTTTCCATTATTGTAACTATAGAGAAAAATAGGATAGCGGTAAATGGTTCCATTGCTTACCACAGATCTTCTTGTCTCCCTGATGAGCCCCCAAAATATGATACTGGAACTCCTTCTTCAGTAGGCCCTGGGTCTAAGTGATTAGAAGAATAAATCTAGGGACCACAGATCAGTGGTAAGACAGGATTTAATCTACAGAAAAGAACAGAGGAAAAACACTAAAGCTCCGGTAGGGAGAAAAACCCAAGTGGGGAAAAAGCTCTCTCCCTGGGTTCTTTGTTCCTGGGTATATATAGTCACGTGGGTCCTCTGTAGTTACATTTGGCCTGGACTTGGTAACAAATGAATGGATACAATCCCTTTTGTTCCCAGGCTTAAGAAACCTACATGAAATTGACCAGGCCTAGGAAACTCACATGAAATTGACCAGGCCTAGGAAATGTGTGTGTATGTGTATATCCATGTGTGTGTATGTGTGCTGTGGGGTGGGGTATTCTGGTTCAGCCAAGCGCAAGGAAAGGGACACACTAAGGCACTGGTGTCTTCCCAGCAGTTGTCTGGCCCCTCTGGCTACTGGACCCTTCTGCTGGGCTCCCTTGCCTACCAGCAAGTCCTCCCCTCAACTGGGCTGAGCTGGCTGGGCAGCACCCATCCTATATCACAGCGACACTGGGTGGCATCTATCTAGGGTTCAGGTAACAACTCTGTGGCTTGCTGTGAGATGTCAAGACAGGTATTAAATTTCTTTTTCTTTTCTTTTTCATGTTATTAATATTATCTCAGGTCATCCTATTTGCTTGGCAAGCCCCTTGTTCATCTGTGACTGAGGTTTCTCATATGTGAAATAAAGATTGTGATACAATGAATACATTTGGCCACTTTCAGTTTTTTTTTTTTTTCTTAGAGACAGAGTCTCACTTTATTGCCCTCGGTAGAGTGCTGTGGCGTCACATAGCTCACAGTAACCTCCAACTCTTGGGCTTAGGTGATTCTCTTGCCTCAGCCTCCCGAGCAGCTGGGAATACAAGCGCCCTCCACAACACCTAGCTACCTCTTTCAGATTTTAATAACTTTTTATTGAGGTACAATATACTTATCATAAACTCCAACCTGTTAAAGTGTAAAATTCACTCAATTGTAGTATATATATATATATATATATATATTTTTTTTTTTTTTTTTGAGACACAGCCTCAAGCTATTGCCTTGGGTAGAGTGCTGTAGCATCACAGCTCACAGCAACCTCCAACTCCTGGGCTCAAGCAATTCTCTTGCCTCAGCCTCCCAAGTAGCTGGGCGCACAGGCGCCTGCCACAACACCTGGCTGTTTTCTTGTTGCAGTTGTCATTGTTGTTTAGCTGGCCCAGGCTGGGTTTGAACCCACCAGCCTCGGTGCATGTGGCTGGCACTGTAACCACTGTGTTACTGGTGCCAAGCCTATATTCTTACTATTAAGTTGTAGAAATTCTTTATATAACCATCATAAAATTCTTCTATGAGATACAAAATATGCAAATACTAACTTACTTCAGGAATCCTTGACACAGACTAAAATTTTCCTTTTCTTCACACCAAAATTTCTCTAAAAGGTAGTACTTCAATAAGAAACCACGGGACAGGCTCGGCGCCTGTGGCTCAATCAGCTAAGGCGCCAGCCACGTACACCTAAGGTGGCGGGTTCGAATCCCCAGCCCGGGTCCGCCAAACAACAATGATGGCTGCAACCAAAAAATGGCCGGGCATTGTGGCGGGTTCCTGTGGTCCCAGCTACTTGGGAGGCAGAGGCAGGAGACTCGCTTGAGCCCAAGAGTTGGAGGTTGCTATGAGCTGTGATGCCATGGCACTCTACCCAGGGGGACAGCTTGAGGCTCTGTCTAAAAAAAAAAAAAAAAAAAAAAAGAAACCACGGGACAGCCAGGATAAAATGACACAAAGTCCTTCCAAAATCATAATTTTACTGGTCAGTTCTTAGAACACGATGAATTTTTTTTTTTTTTTTTGAGACGGAGCCTCAAGCTATACCCCTGGGTAGAGTGCCATGGCATCACAGCTCATAGCAACCTCCAACTCCTGGGCTCAAGCAAGTCTCCTGCCTCCGCCTTCCATGTAGCTGGGACCACAGGCACCAGCCACAACACCTGGCCATTTTTTGGTTGCAACCATCATTGTTGTTTGGCGGGCCCGGGCTGGGGATTCGAACCTGCCACCTTAGGTGTATGTGGCTGGCGCCTTAGCTGATTGAGCCACAGGCGCCGAGCCGAACATGATGAACTTTTACAAGGAGAGATTGAGGATTATTAATAGAGGGAAAATCTAAAATCAGGTGTGATTATGCCTCCTTAATATTTCAATTTAAACCTCCAACTCCTGGGCTCGAGCAATTCTCTTGCCTCAGCCTCCCGAGTAGTTGGGAGTACAGTCACCCGCCACAATGCCCGGCTATTTTTTGGTTGCAGCCGTCATTGTTGTTTGGTGGGTTCCGGGCTGGATTTGAACCTGCCAGCTCAGGTGTATGTGGCTGGTGCCTTAGCCGCTTAAGCCACAGGTGCCAAGCCTATTTTAATGTTTTTATACATCTGTAGAAAAGGTTGCATCTCTTTCCTAGGATATCCAAGGCTGGAATTCATTCTTAATTTTGCACGTGTGTTCAGAGAGTAAACACAATATATTCTGAGAGCCCATTCCCAACAGGTGAGATTAAACCCCAATGGTCCACAACCACCACCATTAAAACATAAATGTCTTCAGGCTACGTGAAGTACAGGTGGTTGCCAAGGACTTCCTGGGTTTAAAAAGACCATTTCAAGAATGACTGCAGCTCCATTCTCACCTTTGGTCTAAAGACTGACATAAATGCTGTACATGGTGAGCCTTACTCTACCCAGAAATGAATGAGATGCACACAGTCTAAGTGACTGGTACAGTTCTGAGTAGAGCACGGCACATCGTACGGCTGAACATGAAGGTGCTGCCCCATGCATCACCATGATTCCTTACAGCTTGCATCACTTGACTCAGGCCAGTATGATACCTGAACCCTGAACACAATATTTGCAACTCCTAGAGAACGCCCTCCAATGCGCATCCCTTCTTCAGTGAGGATACCTTCGATTGCTCTATATTTACGAGGATGATGGAAAGGATCAGGAGTGAACAAGTTAAGTCCAGTTTTATGTTCTTCTATTAGGAAGTATCTTTATTCCCTGTAAATTACCAGTGTCTGACATGTATGTGAACATGAAGTAAGACTGCACCATTGAAATCATGTTGAGAATGCCTGACGTCCAGGGGCCTGCCTATTATCTGCCAGGGTCAGGGACGGCAATCCACAGTGCCTGAAGCTGCATACTTGAGGACACCACATACATTGCATTTGGTGAGCCTTACTCTACCCACACGGGAACCAGTTACACATGGTCTAAGTGACTGGTCCCTATAGAGAAAGGGCACTGCACACAGCATGGCTGAATGTGGATATTCTGTTCCATCCCCTACCATTGCCCACTTCACATTTCATCACTCTCCTCAGCCTTGCCCGATGCTTGAACATGAATTATTTTTTCTAAAGTCTCAGAGAATGGCTCGGCGCCTGTGGCTCAATCGGCTAAGGCGCCAGCCACGTACACCTAAGGTGGCAGGTTCGAACCCCAGCCCGGGCCCGCCAAACAACAATGATGGCTGCAACCAAAAAATGGCCGGGCATTGTGGCGGGTGCCTGTGGTCCCAGCTACTTGGGAGGCGGAGCCCAGGAGTTGGAGGTTGCTATGAGCTGTGATGCCATGGCACTCTACCCAGGGGGTAGCTTGAGGCTCCGTCTCAAAAAAAAAAAAAA